>LPNX010030489.1:328124-347855 GCA_001517045.1 Pseudotsuga menziesii | reverse complement strand
AACAACAGTAATTTCGCTTGCATAAGAAGCATTGTGAAATTGTGATCTTGTTTTCCTAGGATCTGGAGGATTGCCTACTAGATACCCAGCAGCTTGTATTGTTTTCTCATCCCTTTTGGGACTTGAAGGTGATTCATGTATAGAAATGTCATCTTCAGCCATGTCATTATCATAATTATTAGAAAAATCATAGTTTGAATCATCACTTACATCATCATGGTGTTGGGGAGAAGAACATCCCCCCGACGCTAGTTCAAAATATGGTATAATCTCCTCTTCAAATTGCACACTCCTCTGAATGAAAGTTTTGTGTGTGGATGTATCAAAGAGATTGTAATCCTTTGTGTCTTCACTATAACCAACCATGATACATTCTTTACTCTGTGGATACATTATATCCCTGTTCTAAATATATGCAACACAATTGATGGCTTCAACCCATAGCTTAAGACTTAAATCCTTTCCCTCAATCATGCATGTGTCCATCTCCTTGAGAGACCTATTCTTCCTATCTACCACACCATTCGGCTAAGGTGTAGCCCATAATGTAGATAAATTAAAAAATTTACTTCAAGAACCGTTGTTCACCTTTCGAAACACAGGGCATGGACATTAACACACTCTTCAACCTTCATTCTCAACAGGGAATGGATGTTAGAAACCACTATAACAGTCCTTCCTCCCTTGACAGATCCATTCTGTGACCAAAATGATCATTTTTAGAACTAGACCTGTCCTTTCTGCACTTCATGTTCTACCTCCCACCTTCTGCACTTCCGCTTTCGGACCTCGAAACCCAGAAGTTTAAAACTCCAAGGCTCGATGAAGTGAATTGTCATCCTCCCACCTTCCACCTTCTGTAGTTCCTCTTTCTTCCCTTTTGACCTCATAAATTAGAAACCAAAAACATAATGGGCGACGAAAACACTTAATGGCTCTTCCACCTTCCACCTTATGCGTTATGCTTTCTGCCTTTCTGACCTTGAAACTCGGAAATTGGAAACATAATAAACAACGAAATTACTTATCGACTCTTCCGCCTTCCGCCCTTCTGACGCGGGAACTCAGAAATTGAAAACATAACAAACAACAAAATCCTTTATCCACTTTCCTCCTTCTGCCTCTGTTTTCCGCCCTTTCGACCTCGAAACTTGAAAATCCAAAACATAAAAACGGACAAAATCCTTCATCCACTTTCTACCTTCCTCCTTTCGCTTTCCTACCTTTCGACCTAGAACTCGGCAATCAAAAACATAACAAATGACCTTAACATTTTCTGCAGTTTCGAATTCCAGTTTCTCGCCTTGGACTTCAAAAATCAGAAAACACACTTTCTGCCTTGTTTTCAACTACCCTTTCTAGTTTTTGCCTTCCGCAGGCAGATCCCGGGGTGCGGAAACACAACAATTCTTCCATGTTCAACTTTCCCGTTTCCATTTTCTGCCTTCCGCCTCCCTCAGGTGGATTCCAAGGGGAGAAAACACTAACTTAGGTGCCTCTTGACTCTTGAACATGATTCTATCCTCCATGAAATTATGCAAATGCATTGCAAAAACACGAGGCATATACATAAGTAAAATACAGGAAAACATAACAGAATTAAAAATCTACTTAACCATCAATAATCATTCAACATGATCATAATAAATCATAAGCAAATACGTGGCATAAACAAGCATAACATAGATACTTATCTTGATGATTAATTTGTGCCGCAACTAGCTTTGTCACTGTAACGTTCCACCCAACCATAGGCCAGTGTGTTCATTAATATCTCAACACCACTACCACCCTCGATTCGGGCATGATCCCCGACGGGGATGGATGGTCACTCAATTCTACGGACACCTATTCATTTGCACAAAAATATTTAGATTCAATTACTAAATATTAACTACATTGCACAACAAGATTAACTACTAACATTAAATTTAATTACTAAAAGAAAAGTACCTGTGTGTATGGTGTCGCGATGTCCTCTGCAGCTGCCATGGCTCCCTCTAGGTTGAAGGAACCAACGTCCTCCCAACTGGGTGTTGGAGACTTAGCACTGAATAGCTGTACATTAAAAATAATCAAGTCATCAACATATGATTCTAAGATAAATTTATTATAAATTATG
Organism: Pseudotsuga menziesii; assembly: GCA_001517045.1. NCBI lineage: Eukaryota > Viridiplantae > Streptophyta > Pinopsida > Pinales > Pinaceae > Pseudotsuga > Pseudotsuga menziesii. The sequence continues at coordinate 345,733 of LPNX010030489.1, read as the reverse complement.
AGATTGCATAATGTATAATCAATACTTGAACATTAAATAAAGCAATAACTAACCTGGTGTAGGTAGCTATCTGTGGCATGCTTCTGCATGGGAACTTGGCATGGATGCCCACAATGAGAACAATGATATGGAACTGGTCCTGTCGAGCTGGATGGATCATCCTGGCTACCATTTGTAGCTTCTCTCGCTTGCCCACCACCTCTAGACCTTGCAGAAGTGTGTCTCTCGGGGTGGTCTTGCTCTCTCTACGAGGACATTGCCACAAATGTGGTATGCCTAAGAAGGTGCCATGTGGCATGTCTGACAGACTCATGGATCTCATCTATCCCTCTATCTAACCCAAGGGGTTGAGGAAGTGGGTTTGGCTCTCGCCTAGGTGCCGGAGGTCCTCTGAGTGGGTTCCAGTGGGCGTGAGGTTGATCTTGGGCTGAGCCAAAATTAACGCCTTGGAACTTGGTGATGTCAAAGTAGTTCACATGGAACCCTAACAAAAACTCATCCCATAGTTTCCTAAGAAAATACGGTGGGACCTCGACATTGTTGCATGGAGGCTTGTCAAAAACCATGAACCATGTCTTCCTCCAGTTTTCTCTCCATGGTTGGTAATTACACCAGTCCATGCAAACTCACCTCTTCCTCACATATGGAGGCTGTCCTGTTCTTGAATCTGTAAATTTGCTCCATAGTTAGGTTTTTTGTGATATTCAGGTTTTTTATATCCTCTTTGGATATACCAGTGCCATAATTCTCTCTCATTTGATCCCTATATTCGCTCAAACTGGTTATCTCACTATGGGAACTGTTGATAGATTCTATTATGTTTTGTACAACATGGCGACGAAAACCTGAGAGGTTTCCCTGGTGTTCTTCAGTTCATCACTCAAAATTCTTAATTGGTTTAAATCCCCATGTAATTCATCTTTAGGGTTTTCTTCATTTAATTCGGGGTTTGGGTCCTCTGATTGGTTTGTTTCATTCCTTTCTTGGGATGGTTGATTGGTATCTGTCATTGTGTTTAGGTAATTTGTACCTGCAATATCAAATTTTTTCCATTTGAATTGATTTTCAATTTTTTTTTAATTTTGTATTTTATTTGAAAAATAATAAAAAAACATTGAAATAAACAAAAAAAATTACATTCCTACTCCATCTACCTTACTCCAACGTCGTGGATGTCATTTTAGGCAAGTTGGACACTTCCGTTGGGATCCTTGGGGGTCGTTTTCGCCTCCTTACGTGCTCGTGGGTGGGTTGTGAACAAAAAAAACTGTTCACTATTTTTTTTAAACACAGGGACGCACGCGCGTCCACATACGCGTGTATGCATAGGCATGCGAGCATGTCATTAGAGGTGCGTGCATGCTCCTATTTTCGATGTTGGAAATCCGGCATGGAGGTTCACCACTGCCGAAGCGGGAACACGTGCACGCATCTAGGAGGTGCGTGTGCGTTCTTGTTTTTTTCTATTCGCGTGCTTCCATTGCATCATATTTGGGTAGCAGGTTCTTGCAGGTGCCCTTTGAGAAGTCATTCGTATATGTAACTTTGTTTTTTTTAATATTCAATAAAATTTATGTAGTTAGTATATATTATTTAATAGCTATTTAATGTGGAAAGAAAAATCATACACTTTGATCTGAAATATATATTTGTAGAATTATTATTATTAATCAAGCCAATTTTGAATGTTGTTTTACCATTTAATTTGAAAAATTATGCACTGGATTTGGAAAATAAATCCAACACATCTCATACCTCTAGTTTTAAGTTATTACATTTAATTTTATAGCATCGAAAATAATCATTATGCAAAGGGAACAACCCTGCTACTTGTTAGTGTTCCAATGTTCGTAATGTATATATTTTTTTGTAGTAACATTTATAAGGGCATCATATTGTATTTGTTTGAGAGTGAAATATATATCTTTTTATTTTGTCTTTTATTTCACATAATTAATCTACAAACAAACAATAATTATAATAAAATATTATTTTATTATGGTAAAATGATGAGCTAAAATTTAATCATAAGAATGCATTAAAAAAAAATACAATATTTAAGATTGAAAATGTAATTTCTTTCTTTTGCAAACCATACTATGTAATTTAGGTAATTTATTTATTTTGCAAGTTATATTATGTAATTTAATGTAAGGTAAGACATATTTAAGCCGATAGGATTATATATCTTAGAATTTTGGGATGGACTACCATTGTAATGTCCAGGTTGATTCTATGGGCATCCTCCAAAATTCAAAATTAACAATTTAAAAAAAATAAAAAATATCTTATTTAAAATATGATAATTAAAGTTCATGATAGTTAGAAAAATTAATTTTCAACTTCAACTATTAGATTATTAGATACAACTATTTGATTATTAGATGCAACTATTAGATTATTAGATACAACTATTTGATTATTAGATACAACTATGAGCTTAACTCCATTCATGATACAACTACTAGCTTAACTTCAACTCCAACCACCACTTTTGCTCGAAGAGCAATTGCTGATGTATTAACTTTTAGATTAACTATTAGATACAACTATTAACTTAAGTCGCATGATTTTACAACTATTAGCTTAACTTTAACTCTAATCACATTTATATTGGATAACTATTAGCTTAGCTATTAGATAAAACAATTAGCTTAACTCCAATGATTCTACAACTATTAGTTTTAACTTAATCTCTAACCACTGTTATATTGGATACCTATTAGATGAAATTGTAACTGTACTCCAATGACTCCATCTCTTAACTTTATAAGTCGACCTTTTTTGAATCATGCACCACCCAATAAACTTTCCATTTGGCAGTCTAGAGTCATGAGAACAATCATTGAACACCCATAGACAACAAGTGAACATATTAGTAAAAAACATTTTTTAGGAAAAAAACATTATCAATGTGTCAAATATATTCATCTCGACATGTTCTGAACATATTAATCTTATTAATATGGTTGTTGGTAGTTTATAAACCTCTATGTTAAAATTGAAATATGAAATTGTTTCAAAATGAGTAGTCTGCAATGTAAGAAATTTAGCACTCTCATAAAGTATTCTGCTCAGTTATTTACAATTTTTTTGAATCAAGATTCTTTGATTGGAGGCTGATCGACTCATAAACCGAAGTACAGTTCATCTCGTAAATTCAATCAGTACCCATACCCCTTGAATCTTATGATAACCAAAAGGAATTGTAAACCTGAGTACACATACCTAAACCTGGCCCATGATAACCAAACAAGATTTTAAGTAAAATCAATTATTTTTATTTTGCTCTATGTATCATAACAATTTCTTGAGTAAAAGTATTTTATTTAATTTCTTTTAATGTTAATTTGGAAATAATGGTAGATGGAATTGAGTAGACAAACTATTAAGAATTATAATCTCAATGGTATACTATGGTCAATAGTGCATTAATTAGTTAGTTGAGTAGTTGATTTTGTCACCTTATCTTGATTAGTGACCCATAGTATTTTCTGGCCCATAGTATTGTCCCATGGCATTGTTCTAATTTAATCCTATAAATACTTGACAGAGAAGACAATGAATATGTCCATTGTGTGTTCCATCATCTTTTGCTTCTCTTCTTTAATCTTTAACATGGTATGAGAGAGTATGGCTTGATCCAGTCCCTTTTGTCTTGGGTAAGTATTTTCACATAGTGGAAATCAAACACATCCATATCCAATCTTACATTTGCAGGTTTTTCATCTAGACGGGAACACATCACATCTTCATCTATTTTTTTGCTGTAGCACTCTTAATGTTGAGCCAAAATATTGGACAATGTTCCAACATTTTTTAGAGGAAGATGGTAGAATATTGAATCTTGACTATGGATCTACAAGAAGCACGGTCAAAAGAGCTTGAAGAGGTAAGAATTATGTTAACACCAGTATGACTATGGAAAATATTTGATGGAGATAATTATGATCCATTGGCTATGGAAGTAAGAAGTTTGTTAAGGTCACAAGATTTGTGGCATTTCATAGTTGAATAGGATCCCATTGATCCATATTCATTTAAGGATTTTTCTGAGTTCCAAAAAGAAAGAAGGCAAGTTGTTTCCTTAAGTCTCATATAAGACAATATAGATTATTCCATTTTTCATTACATTGCAGAAGCTGATACTCCAAAAAGAGCATGGGATATACTCAAAGAAGTGTTTAGTGAAGAGGAAGACAATCTAGAAGACTGCGTTTATGAAACAAACAATGTTGATCCACGTATGTTTGACATTGAAAACAAACCTGTCAATGTAGCAGTAATTAGTGATGTGAGTGATAGTCTCTCTCATAAAGACATAGTTGATAGTAGCATAGAAGCTGCTACATCTACTAAGAATGAGAAACAGACAGTTGATAGCAACATAAAATAAAAACCAACATACAAGAACTAGAAAACCATAAGTTTGAGGGAGATCTATGAGCATACTCCTAGTATAGATGAACAACTTTGATATGCTTTGTTTTCTTCTCAGCCCACATTTTTTGAGGAAGCACTAAAGGATACACATGGATACATGAAAATGAAGAATTCAATGAGAATGATGAAGTAACTACCATTGATGAGGAACATGAAGACATGAATGCTCTCCAAGTAGAGATGAAATCTATTCATATTTTTTTTGACAAAATTTGAGAGTGTACAGGTAAAATAGGCAGCAAAAAAATCCACATTGAAACAAAAGAAGACGACTTGCACTATGTTCAAGAAGTTAAAGAAGACGTTGAGGAACATCTACTTAGAATAAAGACCTAGAAGACAAAGAAGAAGAATCCCAAGACTTATACATCAAGGAAGAAAGTAAAGCTAAATTTTTTGAATGAAATGTAAGCCTAGCTGAGACATAGACCAGTAGGAATACTTTTGCATTGATAGTTCTAGTAATATTGTCCTATTTGAGATTAAGGGGGTTTGTTAAGAATTGTAATCTCAATGGTATAGTATGGTCAATAGTTCATTAATTACTTAGTTGGTTGAGTATTTGATTTGGTCACCTTATCTTGATTAGTGACCCATAGTATTTTCTGGCCCATAGTATTGGCCCATGGTATTGTTGTGTTGTAATCCTATAAATACTTGACTCTAATAATGAAATGTAAATCAATATGCCCATTTTGTGTTCTATCATCTGCTTCTCTTCTTTAATATTTAACACAAACAACCTCCAAGAGGATGTCAAGGAGGCATTATGTGATTAAATTGCAAATTTGTAGATACTTCACCATGTGGATTATGGAGAATAAATTGTGTCGAGGGGTCAAATTTGGTTTAATGTTATGGTGATGGTATTGGTATGAGTCATAGTGAATCCATTAATCATGTGTGCAAGATGGATTCTTGGAGGGATATTATTTTATTTAAGGTTATTATGGATTGCTTTAAAGGTCATTGTGAAATTTTGTGGCCAATGTGGTCTTTGTCTTTGATGTGGGAGGTTTGATATGGGGTTTGAGAATCGATCTCAGAATTTTGAATCATTGAAAGCATTGGTTTCTTGGTGTTACCACCTAAGTTGTACTTAGTGGTTTTTTATCAAGTGATCCTGGTGAACCAGACAAAGATTTTTTGTTCGGACTTCAGAAGACCTTCGGAAGTGCTTCTGGGAAGTGCTTGTTGTACTATATCACATGTTCACACCCCATGAGGGAATTGTAATAAATGTTCTAGCATGATAGTTTCTGTAAAAGACTCGGTCTGTTAGACTTCATTTTTCAATCTGATCAGCCCAAGGTGTTTTTTCCCTTGGTTATTATTGGTTGTTGAATAAATGACTAATAATTTCTGACTTTTTCACTCAATACCTCGAAAGTTGGGGTGGTTGGCTTGGAATTTAGGCTTATTGAGGTTATCAGAGTCTATGTGTCAATGTATAAACATGCTAGGCATCATGGTCGAGTCATATGAACATGTCTAAGTCCCCCTAGGTTTTTAATTTTTTTAATTTTAATTTTTCCACAAAAACTTAGGCTATTTTTTAATAGTCTAATTGGAAAAAATGGTTTTGTAATAAAAGTTTGCCAAATAATCAGTTTCAGTCATGGGGGTGCTCATTTTCAGGCTAAGAGCACCATGTAAACCCATATACCCACTATTTTCAAGTTTTGAGTGATTTTCCATCAGTCAGTCAAAAATCCCCAAAAAATCAATTATTGATTATTTTAATTAATAAATTGATGAATAATGGAGCAAATCAAAAATCCTAGATCAATGGATTCTCAACCGATTTGATTGAAATCAGTCTCATCGGCACCAGATTGACTGAAACTGACAAATCCTTAACTGAAGGAGGTGATCTGGGTGGATCCGTAGTTGAACTTCAGCTTCCTTTATGGGGAATTGTGCCCTCTCTCTCTCTCCTCCACACGTGTGGGCTCTTCTAGAGGCTCTATGGTTGATGATTCAGTTAGCAGGTTGATGTGTCAGCTCAATCAACCCCCTGATTGACAAGTAGAGTCAGTGGAAGCTCAGTTCAGCTTCATATCAGGCATTGATAGACTCTCCTTCAGCTACAATTGTCTATCTCCTTGGGATTTATGCCCTCTTTGGGCAGGGTTTCAAATTGTGTATAAATAAAGCATGGCTGCCTCCTTTCTGAGTTAGTTAGAGTTGGATTGAGGAGCCATTGCTGTTGTAATACTGTGTAATATATTTTTCTATTGGAATAAAGTGAAGCTTTGGAGGCAAGATGGTGTCATGTCATTGTATGTGTGGATGAGCATTGCCATGTTTCACTGAGGTAACTTGTATCTATGTTCATAATTTGTTGATTGTTTATGGATTCATTGCTAAGATTGATAATAAGTTTATTATAATCTTGATAGGAAACGAGTTTGTTAATAAGTTTATTGGCCATCTCTTTCCTTTTTGATGCATGTTTAGAGATCTAGATTTAACAAGTTTTATAATTTTATATGCATGTTATTCTGAAATCTCTATGTATGTATTAACCAGATCTCACAAGTATTTTGGCAAGTCTTTGGACTCAGTTGCAGGTTCCTAGCTTGGATAGGATGATGATCTAGTTTGATTCTTCACTTTATCCAAAACCATTCAAAGGCATAGTCCCTCAACATTCCATCAGAAAGCTCCATGGTTGATCTTGAAGGATTCCAGCAACAAATGCTTTTCTTTTCCTCTTCCTCCTTCATTTTTTTCTAAAATCAGTCTGGTTACTTGTTTGCAGCTTTAAAATTGTTTAGATATATCAATTTCAGAGTTTATTTTACACAGATCTTGCTGCCTTAAAGCTCATAAACTATATCTCATTCCTAAAAGAAAATTTACAAGAATTCTAGATCTAGTTTTAGGGAAAATTGTCATTTTTCAAGGTTGTGAAAGTAGATCTAAAGCTTGTTGAATGCATGGTTGTTTCCTTAGAGTATAAAAGTTTATATTCAGAAATTTAAGTGCTTCATATTGGCTGCCCCCAAAGCAGGCCAAGATCCCAAGGAAAGCTTTCTTTCCTTGGTTCCTTTTCCGCTTCTTTAAAAACTAGTTTTAACTTAGAATTTTTGGGTAAAAAGTTTGTTAATCCAAAATTACTTTAAAAGTACTTTTGGGCATATTTAACTGTGATAATATTGCTTGTTTTTAGCAGGTGTAACAGAAAAGAGGAGGAGGCGCTATCCGGAAAGCATTGTTGGACCATTCGAAACCCCCCAGGGGGTTTCCGTCTTCCCAAAATTTCAAATTTTTGCAATTTGTAAAAATTTGGTCTCATTCCATATAAGGACCAGGTGGATTAATTTTAGTTTGCTGATATTGTAATTGCTGCTAATAAAAAGAAAAATCTTTTCGAATAGGCTCTTTCGAGCCTGTTCACCATCCCCCTTGGGGATCCGCATCTGTTTCACTTTTTTGCATTTTTCCCTTTTTTATGTTCTAGTTTAGTATTGACATGCAGGATTGTATACTTTGATAACAGTTTGCATCATTCCATATTTTCAATTCAAAATTAATCATACTACTTACCCCATGACTTCCCGATTGACCCGCAAGGGGAAAGACATGCGTGGTAGGACTAATTAAGAAACCAGTGTTGTGTATCTTTGATTCCATTTTCATTAATTGTTTTAATAATCATAATAAAATCAACCCCTCCTTGATTCCCTGATTGAGGTCCACTTGGACCGAAAGAGGTTCCTGAAGGGTTTTCTTTTTAATAAGAACACCTCTTTTAAAATTTACTAAAACCAACAAAGGATCCAGTGTGTATGCTCTATACTTGGCTGCGGTTCGTCCAATCAATCAAGCTACATCAAAAGCACTTGAGTGACTAGATTAATTAGTCTTCACCTCCCGAATTGACAAACCATCAGGTGAAAATCCAACTCCTCGAACGAACTGTAAACGGTGGCAAAATACCCAAAGGAGTGGGAACAACTAGAAAGTGACCTCGAAGCACCGAACTCTGGCACACCCTGATGGGTGCGTTATGAATAATAGTCTCCGAGACTCCGTTCCAGCCCACAAACCACCTTGCGGGTAGCCGTGAAAGATCACTTTTGGACATACTCCAAGTACCCCTCGGGTATATCTAGAGTCCCCTTTTCACCTAATTTAATTCATTCACATTCCACATTAATTTAAAATCTACCAAGAGACATTTGCAAAACATTCTTTCAAGCGCATGCAAGAACATTATTTTCTCTGTTGACTCCATTTAAGGCACTGGTAATTTATTTGATCAATTCTTTCAATTATATGTATACTGAGTGTCATTACTATGCTTATATGCTTTAAATCTTGCATCTTGTTATCTTTTGTTTCCACTGGTTAATTTCAAAACTCCTAAACAACTTAATCAATATAACACCATCACACTAAGTAATTAGCCTTAGTAATCTAATAGGGTCTACCCCCCTTGGCTTCGTTAGGAGTTAGCCTGAATGGAGGAGTCAAGAACAAGGTGACAACCTTGACTCGAGACTTTCCCCCAAGGACACACCAAGTGGCTTGAATATTTTTTCCACGTAACCCAGGTGTATGAAAGGCGGCAACACTTGGTATTAGTTTGGGTTATTTGGATTGTAAGTAGATTGGTATTAGTCTGGGTTAGTTGGGTTATTTGAACCAAGATCAGATTGGTACTAGTCTTGGTAAGGTGTGAAGATTGAATCCTCACCATTAGAGGTATTCATGTATTGATGAAAAAATTGGTGGGGAAGAATGTGGGGCATTCCAACCCTTTCACAACAAAAACATTAGTTTAGAGAATTTGGCAATTAGACTGTAAGGAGGGAACTGTAATTTATTGTTTATTGTTGATGTATAATTTAAAGAAAAATGAATTAAATTTATTGTCCCTGGTAGTGTTATTGTTATGCATGTGAAAATTTAATATTCAAGATTGGTTTATGTGTCTGTGTATCTTATTGTCCTTGAGATTTGTGTATATGTATTGATAATATCACATGCATTGGTAGTAGCCTATAAATACCATAAGGTTGTTACATAATTTAATTTATGTATGTCACTTAGCCTACACCTTCTCTAGAGCATGGCACTTCTTGTATTGTTATCATGAATTTTTAATTAATATTTATCTAATTTTTCTTCTTATAAAATGTTTTTTTGGATCTAAATCTACTTATGATTGTTTCATCCTCACATATTAATTGATTTAATAGTTGAACAAAAAAATTACTTAAATGTAATATTGGAGTGGCCATAATTTCTATCTATCATCCAAAACCAAGCCTAAAGATGAAATGAAAAGAAAAAATCAAACTTAAAAACCTCAATGGTAAATGTTTTATAAAAATAAACTTATTAAAAAACTATTCTAAAATAAAAATCAATTAAGTAAAAAAATAATGTATGAATCCCAAAAGTTAAAAAGTTAAAATGAATATAAAGTACATCATAATAAATTGTGAAACGGAAAGAAACTTAAGAACATGAAACAAACATCTCATCAAATACATAAATATATGATGTCATAATTATCTTGTATATAAATTACATTCTCATATATAACCTCACATTAAAACCAAAAGTTAAAATGAATATAAAGTATACCATAATAAATGGAGAAACAAGGAAAGAAACTTAAGAACATGAAACAAACATCTCATCAAATACATAAATATATGATGTCATAATTATCTTGTATATAAATTACATTCTCATATATAACCTCACATTAAAACCAAAAGTTAAAATGAATATAAAGTATACCATAATAAATGGAGAAACAAGGAAAGAAACTCAAGAACATGAAACAAACATCTCATCAAATACATAAATATATGATGTCATAATTATCTTGTATATAAATTACATTCTCATATATAACCTCACATTAAAACCAAAAGTTAAAATGAATATAAAGTATACCATAATAAATGGAAAAACAAGGAAAGAAACTTAAGAACATGAAACAAACATCTCATCAAATACATAAATATATGATGTCATAATTCTCTTGTATGTAAACTACATTCTCATATATATAACCGCACATTAAAATCAATGCATTATAAAAAGAAATTTGAAAATCTAGCGTAAACCACTCATAAAAATATATATATATACAAAATTTCAATATTTATTTTTGGATATATAATTTTTGTACTTATCTCCATTGTATACTTGTCTCCATAGTTATATAATTTAGTTTATATTTTTTTATATAAAACTTAATAATATACAACATACTTAATAATAATTATGTGACGCTTGACAACATACTTATAAAAATCTTCATAAGAAGAGCCAAAATCATATAGTCATAAGAAACAAAATGAATTAATTGCATAGTTTATTTTTACAGTAATTTATTAAGCTCACTCATAAAAGCATTATTTAGCATTTGATTTTAAAGTGCCTCATAAAAGCATTATTTAGCATTTGATTTTAAAGTGCCTCGTTGAAATATTTTGGAATTTGATGAAACAAATATTCTTAGCTAAGTTATTATTTCATAAATTTGTATTTCTATTTCATATAAATTTGCTTTTCCAATATATAATGAATTTACTTAAGCCTAATACACAAGTGTGTAGAAGAATTTAAGTCACTTTTGTTGGTTCATATAAAAATCTACATATCCACAATGTGCAATGCAGTAGTTAAATAGTGACAAGTTATTCATATTTATATAAATATAAAATAAATAAAATAAATAAAAAAATTAAATATTAATATATTAGTTGAAATAATAATATTTATTTAAATACAAGATAGAGTTACCTTTTAAATAAACTAATCACTTTGTAGTTGCTTTAGTTTTTAAAAGTCGTGATGAACATAAATTGATGATATGCAACTGTAACTATATGTTTGAACATAAATTGATGATATGCAACTGTAACTATATGTTTTGAATGGTGTTTTATTGAAAAAAAAAACATAAAATTCATGAGTTGTGTAAGTGAGAACATGATCTACTTTTAAGAAATAGGGCACTACAAGGCTCAAATGAGTGACTATGGGTTGTTGGGTGAGTATACTAGAATAGGAAAGAGAATAAGAGTTACTTATCGATAATATTAGGAATGTTTGAGTCAATTAAGTATACTTAATTGTATTTGATATGTTTTTTTAATTAATAAATTACTAATTGAAGTGTAGTTGTAAATAAATGATTATGGATTAAATAATAATATTTTATATTAGTAATAATATTTAATTATATTAATTAATTGCATGTTATAAATTAATTATAATATTTTTTAAGGTTGTTTGTATATGTAAACATCACAATATTGTTAATGTTTACATATTATTGTGAATAGTTGAGAGCCAATAGTTAATTATTTTATATTATTATACTTAGTTTCCAATTTTTAAGAATGCGTTGAGCTTTTCTATCCATTCATATGAAGTCAATTTTATTCTTGTAAAATATATACCTATTATAGAAATCAGATCAAATACTTTTGATCTACATCATTAATATTAAAGCAATTATAAAAATAATAATAATAATAAAGCAATTATATCATTATTATATTATTATTATTATTAATATTAAAGCAATTATGATCTACTTCATCCATCTTTCCAAACTAATTTGCGATGGTGAATAAGAGAAAATGACACCGGAAATGATGGCATGGAAGGTCACAAAAATCATTGCATGTTAAATATATACATATCAAACATGTTCTTTTAAAACGATGGACAATTGTGATCTCCTCAATTGTGCCATTTTACAATTCCTTTTTTTATTAGCTATCTACAACCAATATCTCAAAGTGTGAACTAGTGGTTTATCAATTAGATTTTTATGAATATAAGAAAGATGTAGATGTGATTAAAAAATTATTTATCTAATATATATAAATAATTGGATTTATTACAAAGAAGTCTAATAATACAATGTTGTTGATTTTCTTTTATGCCATGTGCAAGGTAGTTGTGTTATCATTACATAGTAAAGAATATTTTATGTAATTATCATCTTAATAACTTTATTAGGTAAAAATATTATATTCCAACACCTTGTCTTACATATTACATTACAATTAAAAGCATTAACTAAAAAAACATTCTTCAAATTCTTTTTATTTGACAAAATGTTCTTTGACGAGTAAGATTCTTTCAAGTTGCTCCCTATTCCTCCAAAACATATAACCTCTTTACTTGATCCAAGTTTCACAACATCATTGAACACCATTAACACTTGCAATATCTCATAACCCTCATAAACGTATGAGGCCAGACTTCCAAATAAACAAGCATCTCGAATTATTAAACAACTATATATAATCCACTCATCTCTTCCAATATTCAAAGAGTGGAGCTCTTAAAGTAGGACAAGTGCCTCTTGTTTAGTGAGGTTGTCATCACTATAAGTATCTAGTGGATCTTTAGTAAAAAATATATTGTTGTTTCTTTAATCCCCCTTTGTAAATATGGCTCGCATGGAGTTTACAATTAATAGTTATATGCCATATTTTTTATACAATAGAAACACTCAATATCACTCATACTTGTCATTTTATTTCATATCCCTTTGCTTGAGTATAGTGCAACCTTTTTTGAAAATCTCTTTTTGAACCTACAATATTTGGCCTCTTTTATTTAGATAAAAGTGTTCCTATCATATAATTTAAAGTCTTTGAAGACATTTGACTTAAAGAAAAATACACACTCATAATCATACCCGGATATAACAAACTCTAAAGAGATAACATCTCTCAGAGACTAAGACTCTAACAGTGGAGAAGCTAACCTGCATACAACTTGGGTTCCTCATTTTATAGACTCTTTACATGTCTCTATCTCAGCCGAGTTCATACAGTTACCCTAACAAAATTTCTTTCCTATTCTAGAGACACATGAAAATAGGCATAACGACCTAACTTACAAATCTACCTTCGTACATGTGACTTCCACCAACTCTAGATGACCTCGTACCCACGATCCTTATGACCAACCTGTTAACACTCCATTTTTAACAGATTGATATAAGGGCTTGACGAAGGTTCAGTAGGGGTCCCAGCCCCTCGAATTTCATGTGACCACCCTTCAACGAGGAAAGTGGCAGGTGTGCTATTAACATTGGGTAGGGTTCATAATCAAAGGCTTCAATTGATCGGAGGTGGAACAACGGCTCCAAACCACTTCGCACGAGCAAATATGCACGATCAAGACTTCCGTCCCGGATTGCAAAATCTGCTAATGAGCGGAGGCCTTCGACGGTTGAGATGAGATCCGGGGTAGATTTGTGGCCCAAATTAGTTTCGCGATCTATACTTGTGAGGGTAAAACCGCAATCTCAAGTTGCGAAAAAGTGGTAGAGGTCACGAAGATCGACGGCCGTGATGAGAAAATGAATAAATCCACGGCTATGGTTCATTTCGCAATGCGAGCTAGCATGAACAAATATCTAATTTTTCCATTGCAAAAGACGGTGGGGCCCACTCGGATCGACGACTGCATGAAAGGTCAATCTCGATTGACGGTTAAGAACATGTCACGATCCAGAACTGCCCGTGGTGTTCAGAAGAGAGAAGTTGGTGGCAGGATGAATGGAACGCGGACGGTGGACATAAAAGATTCCTTTGATCAGACGACTGAGAAGACTCCCGAGGTATAGATTTCCCATCTAGTGTGAAGATGATAGCGGAGGAGGCGTTCACGCATGTAATCTGCCTCATTACAGATTGTCCGATTCCTCCGACGCCATTCGGGATATGCTTGAGGAGGAATTCTTGTCCAGCGGCACTGTTTTCTCAGTTCGCAAGTGTGGCATGTGGTTCGTTTCGAAGGAAACCGTGAGAGAGATAGAGGTTTTATTTGTTGAGGTGACAAACCTGGCATTTACACGAGACCGAGGGACGTGACGAACTAAAACAACCTGACACCACCATCAAGGTAATTAAAAGGGCAGGAGATGGTCAAATCTGCAACCCTTGGAATCAACCTGGCGGCCACACAGAAATGGTTCGAAATCTTAGCCATACCAGATAATATTATTGAACATCAGGAGGGAAAATCCCTGCCCTGGCTCCACACATGCCACCATCATAGATACTTTAAGGGTATAGCCCTTCCTGAAGCCATTCCTGCTTGCACTATATAACACCATCTTCCGAAGATCTTTGAGACATGGAACTGTGTAGATGATAAGAAATATAGGGTTGAATTTCGAGAAGTGTCGAAGTCTTTCATAGATGACCATGACTATGTGGTTCCAGAAATTGGTTCGACAAGGGGTACTCTTGGTAGGAAGACATGAAATATGTGTTCTGGTTATCCACACCAGAAAATCACCAACCACTGGGGCATAGATGTGAAATACCAAGAGGGATTCACCCGCTTCTACACAACCCGGTCTCTGGATGTGCAGTGCATGGGTTTTGACATCCCGACGATGTCCCTCTGGCAATATCGGCTGCAGTCACAACCTTCGAAGTCCTAACGCACAGTGGTGGCAGAACTGTTGGAGCAAATGCTCATACTGGGAGTAGGTGGGTCCGGAGCCTTTGACACCATTTAGAGAGGCTCCACTTGGTTGTTTGGTCATGGGCGTGGAGAGGGTCAAACGCACACCTGGTTGCATGGCTCGTAGAAGAATCCTCCTCGTAAGAGGAAGAGGATAGTACAAGGATGATAAGCTTCTTAAGTCGCTTATTGTCACCAAGCGTTTGGCCACCTTTTCTCCGGCCTCCTCCTATAACAGTTTTACTTGACAAAGGATGAGGTAGAGAGAATGGTAGAGGAAAGGATTCAGGTCTTCTTGTCAGCCTTTGAGCGACATGCACCAGCTGGACAAGGAGACACAAAATAGGTCCAGGACATCTTGTGTGGACGATTGAGCGTCATCACGCCGTGTGGGAGTCATTTTCACAAAGTAGGATGGTATGGGGCTCTACCCTGTCATCCCACATTATCACACACTGCATCTCCATGATGTTTGTTTATATTTGTAAAATGTGGCGATAGTCCACTCCTTGCACTGTTAACGCCTGATGGAAACTTGTAACTGCTTTAATTCGGTAGTCTCAGTACTAGGATTGTATAAAAACGCTCCTGATAGAGGGAGAGAGGAGTTAGTGAATTGGATTGGGAAACATTCCCGAGCTTAGGCTCCCCATTTGTAAAACTTGATTCCTGTGTATGAATAAATTGCAGTGAAAGAACTGTTTCTCATGGCAAAGATTCATGTGTCGTTTATTTTCCCAATATGTAATTTCCTTTACGTGTAAATGTGTTTCTTGTTTCCATTCCAGTTTTTTTATTGCTTTCATGTCTGCAACTTAGTGTATAGCAGTTAGGAATTCATACTCTCTATGCTCCTCCTGTTGTTCCAGGAATTTATCAATGGTTCTTCTAAAGTTGCATGGAATTCATCTCGCTGGTGCTCCATGCAATGGACTGTCCCTTCCTATCCTCTAATCGCCCACTAAATATCTCCTGATTGGGAAATCAATGTCTATCTTGCCTCTGTTTGCAATCCCCCATCATTCTTTCCCTTTGTAATTGTTTCTTACACAGGCTTCGACTCCATTTTCCCATGGTTCCTTGCCCCCGATAATCCCACCATGCACCTCTCCTCAACATACTTTTCCCTATTCAGGATCCTAGCCCCCTAATCATGTTGATTGAAAATCCTATGCGGAGTAAACTCTAGTGACACACAAGATTGACAACCTTATGTGGAGTAAAATACGGTGACAAACGAGAGATCCCTCTCTGATCGCACAGGGCTAGAGGCGCAGTCTAAAGCGGTTCTGTTGTTGCTCGGGAGTGGCCACCCCTTGCTCGACCTTGGGGGCTCAAATATCGGTGCCTACAAGCTGGTGCCGTTGCTGAGGATGAACTTGAAGATCCTCCCTGGGAAGAATGACAAAGATTTAGATCTGGTTGTTGATGGTGAACAATCAGCCAGACATCAAGAGGGTCGAGCACTTTTCACCTGGCGAAACCACTCTTGAAGGATTCAGACTTCAGTGATTCTGCCAGTGATGTGACCTAGAAATCTAATGACCGAGGAAGGCTGGTAGATCCTACCTGGAAAATGGACCCATCATAAAGCTTAGAAATGCATGGCGGAAGGTCCAAGCACTTGAGTCCGCATTTCTTCTAGGATGCCTTATCATATCTTGTAAGTTTGCTCTTATCTTTTCTTAGATTTATCAAAATAGCCTTATATAGCCCAGCTGATCCTGAGCAGAGCCATGAATATGTTCCTATTTATCCTTCTTTACGAACCGAAAGCATTGTGTCATCTCGTACATCTGATTTTGTCCTAGATCTTTATGTGGGGGTGCCCAATGTCAAAGTACACCCCTGTGAAATTCATGAAACCCCAGACGATAGTTTAGCTATCGTACCTAACCTTGTCTTCCCCATTTCTCCAAGCAGATATAAACCGCTACAATTGCCTCCTATCCTCCATGATTTTCCCGCGAAATATTACAAGTACCTCTCTAAGTTCGACGGAGAATCTAAAAAATTGACTGCTGAGAAACACATACAAGCCTTTGAGCATTTCTTTGACCTTTTCGAGATAGAACATGACGATGTCTGCATGCTGGCGTTCTCTCTATCGTTGCAAGGAGATGCCAAATTCTGGTTTAAACACTTGCAGCCTAAGTCCATAAACACTTGGGAAGAGCTTTCTTGCACATTCTTGAGGTTTTGGGGTAGGAGAAGGCCACTGGAGCAAATAATTTTAGAGTTTTATTCCCTGAGGAGGCATGAGGAGGAGGCCATATCCAATTTTAACAGAAGATTTGCAAGCTTTCATTATAACATGCCTAAGGGAATTCAACCTCTTCAGAACGTTGCTAAGATCTATTACGCAACCACCTTTTCCCCTGACCTGTCCTTGTTTCTTTTAGAGAGAAAATCAACCACCTTGAAGCAGATGTTCGTTGATTGTTTGGAGGTTGAGGAAAACCTTGAGATGTCCAAGAAATCATTAGGTCAGGACGGTGGTGGTGAAATAAAAGATACATACAAATTGGTTGGGCCCTACAAGTAGAAGGAGGAAGCCTCTGGCCCATCAAAGATCTCTCATGGTATGCAGAAAGATGACCGTCCTGAGGCTGGAATAGGCAGTCCTACATGATTATTCTCATAAGATGGCGACCTACACCATCCCTGGTCAACTAGGGACGATTTTAAGA
>LPNX010030489.1:247382-320627 GCA_001517045.1 Pseudotsuga menziesii | reverse complement strand
TTAATTTGTGCCGCAACTAGCTTTGTCACTGTAACGTTCCACCCAACCATAGGCCAGTGTGTTCATTAATATCTCAACACCACTACCACCCTCGATTCGGGCATGATTTCCACAAGGAACTAGGGAACAACCGGCTTACACATATCCAGAACTCATAACACATAGTCAAGCCAACATATGGGTTTCATAGGATACACATCCAACCCATCTCAGATTTGGGTTTCCTAGACTATACACAGTCAAGCCAACATCCACATTAAGGACTAGCCAATCCAACAGATGGGTTTCACAAGCTAGTCATCCAAGCCATCTTTCACAATTGGGTTTCGCATGTTGTCTAGCCAAAAATTACACACATGGCCAATATGCACAACAAGAAACATCCAAGCCAATATCCAAATGGTTTTCACAGGAAATGACTCACACCTAGTCAAATGCTCACCACAACTCAGCCAAACCAATCAACTGTTGGGTTTCTTAGGCTACCAAGGCAATAAAAAAGTAGAATTGCTAAGCTAGTGATCTCAACCATGGAGCTATGGACACCTACACCAGATAAATCCATCTTGGAATCCCACAATACCTACACACCCAACACAAGGAAGTATTCCATTCACTACTACACAGTTCCCTCAGGCCATACCTTCCCTTCTAGTGTTCTTTCGGGTGTGCATAAAGGATCTGCCAACCCCTCTTAATCTATCTATGAGGTTTCTCTATTCACTAGGTTTATCAGCCAATTTTGGGCCTCTTCCACTCCTAAGTATTTCAGAACAAAACAGGGATGCACATCACAACAAACCACAATGTAAACAAAACCAAAACAAGATCCACTCACTCTATAAAAGAGGAGACCACCGCAGAAACACCTTCCACCACTCAGGAGAGTAAGACAACCATTATAAATAGAGATTAGGATACTACATAGGACCACACTCATAAAATCGAGAGATTCTCCATTGTCCATTTACTCAGCAAAAATACACCTCAACCATTCTTCTATGACTCATGGTAGTGAACCAGTAAAAATGCGCATGAACCAACTGATCAGAATGATAGAATCGTGAATGATCAAATGGTGAATGATAGAATGGTAGAATGGTGTCCTCCCACAATGAGGAACAACAACGAAACCATTTCATGACTGAGAGAAAGGACGGACTGACATGCATCACGTGCTTACTTGTTGCAGAAGCAAGAATGTAGCTTCCCATACTGAAGACTTGGATGCTTGCTTAGACAAGCAATTAGACTGCCATGCCTTGCTGTTCCTAAGGCATTAACTACCTCAACCTATTTCCTACAAGAAAATTGAATGATCGAGCACAGGGACTAACCAGGGTGGGTGGGTTAACGAACGAGTAACGTTTCAACATATCTATGGTTGGGATCGACTATCAACCAGATCGATGGTGCACAATGATTTTGCTAATTCAACTAGCGCAACTTAACAAACTTTTCATGTGAACGAAATTCCTATGAAATCTACTTCATCAAGTTTGGAGTCCACCGTTGATCTAGTGGGAACACAGATCCAATGACCCACAAGGATTTCGCAGCGTCAACTAGCACAGTAGTTAACCCAGCTAGTATGCATGAAATTTCTATCCAAATCCACTTTACCAAATTTGGAGTCCATCATTGATCTAGTGGGGACATAGATCCGATGGTCAACAGTGATTTGACAATGTCATTTAGAAAGGTAGGTAACTTGGCTAGTGGGCGTGAAATTTTTATCCAAAAGGATTCAATTCCGAGCTCACGTTCACCTGGGTGACTTTGACGAAAAATCAAGGAAGGATTCTCTGCTGATTAGACTAGGTTTTGTGAGGATCGAACCCACAATCACTCACCTAGCATATGTTTTCTTAATCCCTCCCTATTCCTCTATGAAATCATGCCCCCATCTCTTTCACGTTGTAGTCCCATAGCTAGTTGTGGTATTTTATTAATTGTATAATTACATGATATATAAAAATGTATTGTGCCTTTCTTGGCACCATAACCATAGGTATCAACCTTGATCACCTATACACAAAAAATCAATCAATGGCAGGGCCTTGGCCTTGAGCTCCTTGCCATGATTCATCACAATATATACATCATGTACAATTTCAATACAATGGGGTCAAAACTAGTTTATTACATTCCCCTACCCCTTACAACAGCACTGTCCTCAGTGCTCTTTGAACAAAATTGCTACACTGGCACTACCGCAGTGCTATGTACAATTGAACAAAAATGGATGTGCCAATCGCATGGCATCCTCCAGCTCCCACGTAGCCTCTTTAGGACCGTGGTTCTTCCACTGCACCTTCACCTATCCAATGGCACGATTTGGAACTCTTCCTCGGGTTCCACTACATGGTTGTCTGGCATAAAAACTCCTCCAAGTCCTCGATTGCATGCATCAGTACACACAATAAAGTCTTTTTCTGGGTCTTAGAGAATGCTTCTCCTTAGCTTGGAACATTTCCAATGCCTTTGGCAACTAGCAATACCTATGCTCAAGCCCCAAGCAATGAGTCAATTCTCATGTCAGTATTCACAATATTTGTTTTTCAAAATCGTAGATACATCATGTGCACATGTATATTCACATAAAATTAACAAGTAGTTGCAGAGTAAACCAAATACTTATCTGCATAGGTATCATCTTTTGGCTCCACAGGTATCCGGATTTGTATTTATACAACTATGGCACCCACAAGACCTGCCCCACCCCACACAAGGGTGGTACCTCTTCTCTGCTATACAGTCCCTCGAGCATACCCATCCTTCTTGTGCTCTCTAAGGTGTTCATTTAAAGGTAGCCAAGTTTTTGTAAGCCTCAGATCACCTATAAAAGTATCTCTCAACCGATATCTAGTAGCCCTGTTCTAGAGCCTAACACCTCTCTAGGTGCTCAATGGAAACTCTGGCTTAAGATCCTACACCTCCTCTAGGTGCTCACCAAGCTCAGGTGCTTCCTTACCGGACACCACGATGAATTAATTCACATGTCAGATTCATTCCTATAGGATTCACTCTTTAACAAGATTTTCAAAATCATAGTTGAATCATTATGCACATGTGTATTTACATAAAATAAACAAAAAATTGCTAAGTAAATCAAATACTTATCTGTATAGCATCTCTCAACCGAGATCTAGCAACCTTGCTTAAGAGCCTAACACCTCTTTGGGTGCTCAATGGAAGCTCTGCTTAAAGGCCTAACACCTCCTCCAAGTTCTCACCAAGCTCAGGCACTTTCTTTCCAGAGTCCATAATACCTAGGGGTTATTCTCTTCACAAAGCCCCAACTCTCGTGACAGTTCCCTTACGTGGCATGAATGGGTGTGGAAAGAACTCTATCCAAATGTATTACACCTAGGTGTCCCCAGTGATGCATACCGGTTCCTAGCTGTATGGGGGGGGGAGAAACTATGTACCCAAGTACATCCTTCCAAGGAGCCATTTATCCCAAAGAAATCCGTCCGAGAAGCTATGTACCCCAAGTACATCGTTCCGAAAACTATGTACCCCAAGTACATCCTTCCGAAAATCCATGTATCCCAGACACGTCCTTCTGAGAAGCTATGTAATCTAAGGGAATGTTTTCATCATCTCACCAGCATTACATACAAGCATGCATATCACATGAGATGTCGTCATAAAAAATTTAATCATGGATTTTTAAATCTATTTCATGCATACATGATTTTCCAAACATCAAACGATCAATAACATTGATAGTCGAATCAAAATCTGAATTTACAATTCTGTTTCCTATAGAAAAATAGATTTTTGCAACCATGAGGCCATCCTCGTATTGTTTGTCTTTAGAAAATGTGATAATTTATCCCCTTCTCACACATGCCTCCCAAAACATGGACATTCACATACCACATGACATCTTGACACTGTTTTAGATCAGCCAAACTATCAATAACATTTAATAGGAAAAATTGAAATCTAAAATTTAAAAATCTCTTCTGTTCTGAGGTTAGATTTCAGTCATGAGATCCTTCTCATAGCATTTGGCCTTTGCACATGGTAGATTCCTTCCTTGGTTTCATTGCGTACAACCATACTGCCTTGTTCAAGTCATTATACCTATAGTCTTCAAGAAGTTCTGATATGATTTTACATACACATGAAGGTCATCTCCTCATGGAACTACAAGTTCGAATGTAGGCCTCCTAAACCTATACATATAGTCAACTTTACCTACATAATATCCTTCAATGTACCTCTTGTAATATCTTGCAAGTCCCGAAAAATATCTTACACTTGTCACCTTTATCAACCTTGCATACAACTTATGCTCCCTTAACAATTTCAAGTTCAATCTTAGATGTTCTTCATGTTCTTCCTCATTCTTAGAGTAAATAAGAATGTCATCCAGGAGAACAAGAACAAATTTGTCAAGATGCCTACTGAAAACACTATTCATGAGGCACGTGAATGTAGCTGGTGCATTTTTGAGACTAAATGGTACAACTACAAATTCATAGTGTCCATACCTTGTTCTAAAGGTTGTCTTATGAATATCTTCATCCTTGATTCTTACCTGATGGTATCTAGAACTCAAGTCAATCTTGGAAAATACCTTTCCTCCTCTCATTTGATCAAAGAGGTCATCAATTTGAGGTAAAGGGTATTTATTCTTCATGTTGACTTTGTTCAGGTGTCTGTAATCAATACACAACCTGAGTGTACCATCTTTCTTTTTCACAAGCAACACTAGTCTTCCCCAAGGGGACACACTTGGCCTGATATACTTCTTCTCCAACAACTATTGCAGCTGCATCTTCATCTCTGTCATTTTTGGTGTACTCATCCTGTAGGGTTTCTTGTACACTAGTGTTGCTCCTGGAATGAGTTCAATTGTGAAATCAATGTCTCTCTTTGGAGGAAGTCCTTGAATCTCATAAGGAAAAACATCCCTGAATTCCTGCAATACATGAAAGTCTTCCAACCTAGGAGTTGCATTCTCTGCTTCCAATTTTCAATTGGCACTATAAATATGAAAAATGTGTTCATAGACATCATTTTTTAGCTACATACGAATTTCAGAAGTAAAAACCATTTACTTACTGTCACCTTTCCCATCTAGGATCAATGTTGCAACCATTAGCTCTGATACCAATCTATAACGTCCACATACCCCATAATGCAAATATATTAAAAAAAATTCTTCAAGAACCCACCTTGTTCTCCTTTTGAAACACATGGCATGGACGTTAACACACTCTTCAACCTTGATTCTCAGGATTAGAAATCATTATAACTTTCATTCCAGCCTTGAAAAATCCATTCTGCAACCAGAATGATCATTTCTGCATTGGAGCTATCCTTTCCACGCTTCACCTTTCACGTTCCACCTTCCTCTTTCTACCTTTCCGACCTAGGAACTCAGAAGTCAGAAACTCAAAGGTTTGATGAAG
Source organism: Pseudotsuga menziesii (assembly GCA_001517045.1). Taxonomy (NCBI): domain Eukaryota; kingdom Viridiplantae; phylum Streptophyta; class Pinopsida; order Pinales; family Pinaceae; genus Pseudotsuga; species Pseudotsuga menziesii. Next base: position 315,198 of record LPNX010030489.1, on the reverse strand, counting down.
TGAATTGTCATCCTTTCGCCTTCTGTCTTCCACACTTCTGCTTTCCACTCTTTCGATGTTGGAAATCGAAAATCAAAAACATAATGGGAAACTTAAACACTTAATGGCTCTTTCTCCTTCCTCTTTCTGCCTTTCCGAACTCAGAAATCGGAAACATAACAAACGATAGAATTACTTACCGGCTCTTGCATCTTCCTCCTTCCTCCTTCCGACCTCAGAACTTGGAAATCGGAAACATAACAAACAACACATTCCTTTATCCACTTTCTACCTTCCACTTTCCCCCCTTCCAACCTTGGAACTCAGAAATAAAAAACATAACAAATGGAAGAATACTTCACCCACTTTTCACCTTTCACCTTTCACTTTCTTCCCTTCAGACCTTAGAACTCAGAACTTGGAAACATAACAAACGACCTTAACCTTTTCTGCACTTCCAACTCCTTCTTTCCAACCTCGGACTTCGGAAATCGGAGAACACACTTTGTGCCTTGTTTTCAACTGTCCTTTCAGTTTTCCACCTTCCACAGGAGGATCCTGGGGTGCGGAAACACAACAATTCCACCCTGTTCAACTTTAGTTTTTCTGGTTTCCACCTTCTCCCTCCCTCAGAAAGATTCCAAGGGGTGGAAACACTAAGTCAACTGCCTCTTGACTCTGTAGCAGGCTTCTAGCCTCCAGGAACTTAGACAAATTCATTGCAAAAACATGAGGCATATACAGAAGTAAAAGGCAAGGAAACATAAAAGAAGTAATCTTCTACTTAACCATCAATAAGCATTCAACATGATCATAATAACTCATAATAAAATACATGGCATAAATAAGCATAGCATAGATACTTATATTGATGATTAAGTTATCGTGCAACTAGCTAGGTCGCTGCAACATTCCACCCAACCATAGGCCAGTGTGTTCATTAATCTGTCAACACGACTTCCACCCCTGAGCTTGGAATGATTTCCAAAAGGAACTAGGGAACAACAAGATTAAATATAGCCAGAAATCATAACACATAGTCAAGCCAACAGATGGGTTTCAGAGGCTACACAACCAATCCATCTCATAGTTTGGTTTCATAGACTGTACATAGTCAAGCCAACATCCACATTAAGGACCAACCAAGCCAACAGATGGGTTTCACAGGTTACTCATCCAAGCCATCTTTCATAGTTGGGTTTCATAGGTTGTCCACCCAAGGATTACACATATGTCCAACATGTGGAACAAGACACAACCAATCCAATATCCAAATGAGTTTCATAGCTTGCCAAGGAAATGACTCACACCTGGTAAAATGATGACCACAACTCATCCAAACCAACCAACAGCTGGGTTTCTCGGGCTACTAAGGAAATGTAAATGTATAATTGTTGAGCTAGTGAGCTAAGGTAGAGAGATATGGACACCTACACTAGATCTATCCATCTTGGAATCCCACGATACCTACACACCCAACACAAAGAAATATTCCCTTCACTGCTACACAATTCCCTCAGGCCATACCTTCCCTTCTAGTGCTCTTCCGGGTGTGCATAAAGGATCTTCCAACCCCTCTTGATATATCTGTGAGGTTCCTCTCTTCACTAGTATTATCAGCCAATTCTGGGCCTCTTTCACTCCTATGTCTTTGATACCAAAACAGGTATGCACATCACAACAGACCACAATGTAAACACAACCAAAATAGGCTCAACTCACTCTGTAAAAGTGGAGACCACCGGGGAAACATCTTCTACCACTTAGGAGAGTAAGAAAACCATTATAAACAATGAACCATTGAACAATAGTACTATGGAAACTACAAAGGGCCACACTCCCATAAAATTGAGAGACCTCCACTGCCCATTTACTCAGCAAAAACACAGCTGAACCATTCTTCCATGACTCGGGGTAGTTAACCATCAGTAATGTGCATGAAACAACTGATTAGAATGATTGAATCATGAATGATCTAATGGTGAATGATAGAATGGTAGAATGGTATCCTCCCACAATGAGGAACAACAACAAATCCCTTTCACGACTGAGGGAAAGGACGGACTGGCACGCATCATGTTCTCACTTTCCGCAGAAGAAATAATGTGGCTTCCGAGAATGCATACTTGTAGGTTCGCTCAGGCAAGCAATCAGATTGCCATGCCTTGCTCTTCCCAAGGCATTCACTGCCTCAACCAATTTCCTGCAAGAAAATTGAATGATCAAGCACAAGGATGAACTAGGGTGGACGAGTTAACGAATGGGTAACTTTTGAATAGATCTATGGTTGGGATCGACCATCAACCAGATCGACGGTGCATAGCAATTTCATTGATTCAACTAGTGTGAGTTAAAAAAAAATTCATGTGCGTGAAATTACTATGAAATCATCTTCATCAAGTTTGGAGTCCACCGTTGATCTAGTGGGAATATAGATCCAACGACCCACAAGGATTTCACATTGTCAACTAGCACGGTAGTTAACCCAGACAGCGTGAGCAAAATTTCTATCCAAATATACTTTACCTAATTTGGATTCCACCATTGATTTGGTGGAGACACAAATCCAACAGTCAACAAGGATTTCATAGTGTCAACTAGAAAGGTAGTTAACTCAGCTAGCGGGTGCGAAATTTCTATCCAAAAGAATTCAATTCTGAGATCGCGTCCACCTGGGTAACTTGGACGACAAATCAGCGAAGGATTCTCTGTTGATTAGACTAGGTTTTTTGAGGATTGAACCCAAAATCACTCACTTGGAATATATTAGCTTAATCCCTCCCCATGCCTTTCTGAAATAATGTAACCATCTCTTTCAAGTTGTAGTCCCATAGCTAGTTGTGGTATTTTATTAATTGTATAATTAAATGATATATCAAAATGTACTGTGCCTGTCTTAGCACCATAACCATAGGTATCAAACTTGATCACCTATACACAAAACATCAATCAATGGAAGGGCCTTGATCTCCTTTCCATGATTCATCACAATATATACGTCATGTACAATTTCAATACCATGGGGTCAAAACCGGGGTATTACATGTGTGTCGGACCGAATGTTGCATTTGGATGCCACATTCCTCACATAGGTGCTGCAAATTTTTATTGAAATATTCTTTACCATTATCAGTCCTAATTATTTTAATCTTATTCCCACTTTGGTTCTCCAATAGGGCCTTCCAGATCTTCAAGGTCTCAAAGACTTCAGATTTTATCTTAAGGAAGTACACCCAACAAAACCTAGAGCAATAATCTATGAAAGTGAGAACATACCTTGATCCTCCATAGGAGGCAGTGGGAATATGACCAATGAGATATGGATGTACCAATCCAAGTGTTTGTGTAGCTCTCCTTGCCTTCCCCTTCTAATAGTTGCGCTCTAGATGCTTTCCCACTACGCAACCAATGCTTGCACCATTGGAAGATTTGATTTGAGGAAGCCCTTCCACCATCTCATCCTTGTTGAGTGCTTGAAGGTATTTGTAGTTCATGTTTCCAAATATCTCATGCCATAGCTTGGAGTTCTCATTGGCATGAGATAGAAGCGCTTTCCCACTGGAATTAGGAATAAATTTTGAGAATTTATACATTCTATCTTGGTGATCTGCATACCCCAATGCCACAACTTGGTTGGAGGATATTTCTGCTATCTCTACCAAATATGGAGTAAATGTTACTCTGTTGGTTTCTCATGTGTGTTTAATTTGGTATACTGATAAAAAATTTGATGCCAAGTCTGGTACATAGAGGACATCATTGAAATATCCATTGTCAAGGTCAATCCTTCCAATTCCCTTGGTCTGGATCTCAGAGTTGTCTCCCATTCGATTAGTCATGCCACTATTAAAATACATGGAAGTAAAGAGATTTCTGACAGAGGCCATATGCATGGATTCTTTTGAATTAATCATGAAGGTGGAGGGATCAGAACAACCTGCTACCAAAGCATGACATTTTTCCTTGTTGTCAGAAACTGAACAGTCGTCTTTCTTCCTTACGCCATATGGGGTTGGGATGTTGTTTTTCTCCTGTAGTTGCGCCATCATGTCAATGGTTTTCTTCATGCAAGATCTCTCTATATGCCATCCATTGTGGCAATATGTGGATTTGGTTTTGTCCTTTCCCTTCTTGTCCTTATCCCTTCAAGGATTCGAACCTCCACTAGGATTTTTGGGTCTGTCTGATTTCTTCTTCTCTGGTTGTTTCGAATTCTTTTCTTTTTGCTTGCCTTTGGAGGCATTCGAAAAAACAACAGCCAAGGCTTGATCCTTTCTTTATTTGATGGTTCCCATATGAACTAGATTTTAATTCTCATGGGTCAAGGACTCCATGAAGCTATCTAGTGTTGGCATTTTCCAATTTCAAATGGTTAGCTTTCCAGAAAGGAATGTGCTAATAAACAGTGAGTATTCTGGCTCCAAATTTGAAAGGATTGACACTATTATTTGTTCTTCATTCTTCTCAATTCCACACTTCTTGAGTTGAATTAGTAGAGACTTAGCTTTGGTGAATATCACCTTGATGGCATCAAAATGCGCTGGGCTCGGGGTGATGAGCTCATTTTCAAGCTGACGTCCCCTTAATTCATCAATTTTCCCAAAGAGAGATTCAAGCTTCTGTCAGACATCATTTGTGGTTTTCAAACTGTCAACATGAAATAAGAGATCTCTTTAAATGTTTTAGACACAACAATCCAAATGCCTCATCAAGTATATTGAAGTATTTTGACTTTTCTACTGCAGAATTTGGCTCCACTTCTGTACCCATGGAGACCCTATAGAGACCCTTAGATCTCAGTTGGATCACCATCTCATCCTTCCATTCAAATAAATTTAATGGAGTGAGAAATATGTGGTTTTGATCCATATTTTCTTGTGCTAGTGGTGATATTTTGGTGAGAGTATCTGCAAAAACACTCAAATTTTATCCGAAAAATATCTCAATATGCAGTTGAAATACTCAATATTGATATGAAACTCCAATCAACTCTGATACAATGTGATAACTTTATCTACAACAAGATATAGGAGTGCAAGGGGCTCTCACAAATCGAGTTAGTTTTCAAAAACCAACAAAAAATCTTGAAAGAGGAACAAATTTACATACACATGTGAACACAAAGTGAATATCATTGAACTGTCTAACATCTGAATGTGTTTAGATTGATTAGGTATTTATTACATTAGCATCAATTTGTGAGGCTTAGGAAGCCAAATATGAGTGTACATGTGAGATGGCCAAAATTGACCTCAATCCCCCTTAGGTGGACCAATCAAACTCCAACTCAGCCCAAACAGTCACGAAACCTCATGTGCACATTGGTGAAGTGTGTTGGATAAATAATGGCTCCTAGGAATGTGTTGGTGAGAAAATAGAGGTGTGTGGGAGGCTCAATGTGACAATAAATGCTCCTAGGAGAGCAAAAAAATGACAAAATGCATCATTAATGCCCCTAGTCAAACCCATATTCCCCAAATCAAGGAGGTCGCACTCCAAGACATTAAATGAGGGTGTACATGTGTTGGGTTGACTAACTATAGTGTTGGTGCATGTGTGAAAGGTCTGAAAATAACCAGTTCACCTCCTAGATCAAATTCCCTAAGTCTAAACCATAGCAATATAATGCTAAGATGCAAATGAAATTGACTAAGGTTATAAACCAAGGTACTAAGGATGGATTAATGTTCTAACATTATACCTTAGCTCTTCTCCATAATTATGCATAATTCTAGGTGAATTCTTATTTCCTTTCCCTAGGCCCAACAAATGCAAACACAAGTAAAATACTACTACATAGACTCATGTAAATTATATGCTTTTATTATAAAACGATCCAATAATACAATGATGTAGGCTCCCTTTTATATTATCAGAAACTAATCATGCTGTTACATAATAACTAGTTTATTAACTAGTTATCATCTTAATAAATTTATTAGGTAATCCTTATACTCTAACTTTATGATCATTCAAGGGGTCCCTTGCTTTAAATGCTTCAATAGACGAGGCCCACTTTGCCAATTTACTCTCAATTATTATTTTTTAATATTTGAAGGATACACTAAAAGAGCATGTGTGATCTCAAAGGAGCTTTCTAATATCAATGACTTTGTGACATCGAGTTTTCTTGCAACATATGAAATACTTCAGTTGACCCTTCATACTAAGAGATTCATTCAAATACTTAGGTTGTTGAGTGATAATGCAATTGAGTTGTTCAATATTTGATCATTTTAAGGTAACCATTAGTTTACATTGACAATATTAATGCTTATGATATGAGTCTTTGTAGATTTGGTTTTCTACTACATCAACAATCTAATTTAACATGAAATGGATCCATCTTATATGCATATCTTCACTGTGATATGTAGCTCTTTCACCCACTAGAAAAACTTGATATGACTCAAGATCCATGTTTATTTAGTACTATGTCTTAAAAAATGTGATTGTTGTTCTTAATTGTGCTTATATGTGTTCTTATTTCAGAATTGGCACTTGTTGGAGTCATTATCCAACCCACACACCTATTTGGTCAATTTTGGCCTAATTAACCACTATCCTAAGTTTATTGACTTGAATTGGAATTAGCATCAGCACACCATGACATTATCATCAGCACACTCATGCCCTCCATCAATCAGGGATACCAACTAAGACTTCTCCTTCAATCAGGGAGGCTAACTAGGCTTCGTCCTTCAATCAGGGAGTAATTCTGAGGTGATCCAAGTGTCATAAGTGCACCAATTAGTTAACTAAATGTTGTTTCACCTAACAATCAGTTGATTTGAGTTGTAAAGGCACCTCTCTCATGTCATTGTCTATTTTGGGCTGATTTGGGTGAACTGGAGTGAGTTAATACGCCTTCAACAACTTCTGGTGACTAGTATCAATTCAGTTCACTTCATCGAAGTTGACTGGAGTTAGTGATGCGCTCGCAGCTACTGATTGACATGCATTTGAGTTACATTTAGTTAGAATTAGTCATTTATTGCACTCTAATTCAGTTAGGACTCAGTTAGAGTCAATCATGGCTATATTAGTGGATAACTGGTGTGTCCAGTGTGGCTAACGAATAGTTAAGCTACACCCATCCATGCAAATCGAATGACCTCTAATGAATCTGAATTTTCTTGCATTCATACAAGTTTTCATGACATTGTATCATTTATTTTATTCCATTATTGATAATACACAACTACAACCTCCTATTGCATTACTGTTATCTCATTTCATGCCTAAATTGTCTTGAATCTCTTGTAAGTATGTGCTTAGTCTCAAGATTGTTGTGACTAAATTTAATATGGTATCAGAGCCACAACAAGATGAAGATCTTCTTCAAAAACATGATTTTTGATGGATCTAGCATGCAAATTTGAGCAAAAAAGCTAAAACATTCCAGCAGTGCACCAGAAGCCAAAGTTTTACCACATAATTCCTAAGCAAAGGAATTGTTGGTCAAGCTTGCTTGATAAATTAAGCTAAGTGTGATGAAAACCTAAAATGTGCAGGTTGTTCGACCTTATGGTACACCTTTTGTATTGATTGTAGGTTTTTACAGGTCCTTCACTACATTTTCTACCTCAACTTCATGGTTTCTTCTTTGAATCCTCTTACTCCTTTCAACTACCACCAATGGAAGGAGGACATCAAGATTCAACTATATTCAAAACGGATCTACTGAGTCACAATGAACAAAAAAATAGAGCCAACAAATGCTATTGAGAAGGCTAAGTACTAGAATAAGCTGGATGAAGCTTATGGTTTCTTGTGTCTTTCTATTTCCCGAGATCTTCTATTCCACATCACGGGATTGGAGACTCCGAATGAGATTTGGGATAAGCTTTCTTCCTTGTTTGATAAGCAAGATGATCTATGGATCTATCAGCTAGAGAATGAGCTGATTTCCCTGAATCCAAGAAACTATGAAACTATCAATGATTTCTTCATAAAATTCAAGCACTTGGTGCTCCATTTAAAGCAATGCAAGGTTGAGAAGGATGATCATCATCTCATCCTAGATATCCTCTGAAAACTTGGTTCAAATTATTCTGTTTTGTTTCCACATTCCATACTGGGAAGATAACAATCCCAAATTTGAAAATGCCTTCTCTCAATTCCTTCATTGAGTCCCTCACAAATGAGTATGACAGTCTTGTGCAGCTGGGGATCATCAGATCCTCAAAATATCAAGCATTGTTTGCTTCAGGGCCCAAAGATTCGAAGGGTAAAGGAAAACAAAAGAATCAAAATAAGTTTGATGCTTCGAAGCCAAAAGAGAAGAACCAATAGTAAGAAGAGCCTTCTGGCTCAAAGAAACACAAGAACAAAGGAAACCAAGGCAAAGAGAAAGTCAAGTGTTCCTATTAAGGGGAGGGATTTCACCCTGAACATGCCTACATGAAGAAAACAATTGATGAGATGAGTCTTTTCCTAGAGAGGAACAATATCAATCTTCCAGAGGGTGTTTAGAAGAGAGATAGTCAAGATTGGGATACCCAGTAAGAAAGGGGACTTGCTCTTATGGAAAGCACCTTGAAGCCCAAATCTCTCCTCATAGACTCTAGAGATTTGAATCACATGATGAAAAGAAGAGAATCCTTCTCATCCCTGGACATCAAAAAAATCATTCCCATCCACATGGGAGATGATTCTCATATCATTTCAAAAGGCAAAGGTACTATAAAAGTTGAACAAGGAAGCTTTTTTGATGTTCTGTCTGTACCCTCCTTGGCCTCCAATATTTTGAGTGTATATCAAATGACTTATATTGGAGTGCCCAAGAGAGTTACTTTCAGCCCAAATGATTTTGAAATCACTGATATTGCATCTAGGAAGCTCGTTGCAACAGACATAGCAAACCATCCTGCTAAGGCCTATGAGTTTTCCCAATTTGTGGCAGATGCAAATCCCACCGCTCTTCTGACTAATGGGAATGAATTCAGTTATGGAATGAGGGATTTGGTCATTTTAACTTCAAAACTTGCAGCAACTTCAGAAAAATTCCATGGTTGAAGGCCTCCCATCCATCAAAACTTCCAGTGGAATTTGCAAAGGTTCTATTGTCAACAAACACCCTGAGCACAAGTTTGATCGAGGAAAGGAAATCTGTCCAAAAATTATTTTGGGGCTGATTCATTCTGATATCGGAGGAACCATTCCTACACCATCCATGAGTGGTTCACGGTATGTACTTACCTTCATTGATGTACTTACCTTCATTGATGATTGATGATTGAGAATGTCTCTGGGAGGAAGATAAAGTATATCAGATCTGATAATGGAGGAGAGTATATAAATTCTTAATTTATGCAAATATGTGCTGACAGTGGGATCCAAATCCATCACTCCATTCCCTACACACCCTTGCAAAATGGTGTAGCGAAAAGGAAAAACCGGGCCCTCAAAGAGATGACTACCTTCATGCTGGAAGCCAAAGGTTTATCTGAAAACCTATGGGATGAGGAAATTAATTTTTGTTCACACATTTAGAACATATTCCCTCACTCTTTTGTGAAAGGAAATACTCCTTTTGAATCCTATTTTGTTCACAAGCCTGATGTGTCAAATTTCAAGGTTTTTGGGTCCACTACATGGGCTTGAATTCTGCTTGACAAGAGGAAATATTTGCAACCGCAAAGTATTGAATGTTTGTTCATTGGATATCCAAAAGAATATAAGGGATTCAAACTTATTAATATCAGAACCACAAAAAATTCATTGAAACAAGTGTCCAATTTGAAGAACCTCTCCAAGAGGTAGAACTAGTTGAAGAAAATTCTGCTGAAATTCCTTCCTATTCTGCTGATCATTAGGGTGATGAAAGTGTGAGTGAAGGCTCTGATTTTGCAGATATGATATCTGATATCAGTAGAAACATATATCAGGTTCATAATCAGATTCTTATGTGCAAAAGAATCTCCCAACTTGGGCCAAAAAGACACTCTCTTCCGCTGGGCCAAACATTGAAAATCTTGTTGATCCAAGAAGAACCCAGTCTGATTTTCAAAGAGAAGGTATTGATCTCTCCTGTCATGTTTCATTTCTATTCGAGACCTATTATTTAATACGTGGGTCAGATCTTATTTCCTACCACCATGCTCAGAAATATCCGAGATGGCAAGCTCCTATGGACGAAGAGTTTAATTCTCTTCAAAAAAATGCAACCTGGGAGCTAGTTTCCCTTCCACCTGGGAGGAAATTAGTTCAATGCAAGTGGGTGTATAGGAAAAAGGTTTATATAGATGGAACAAACTGAAAATAAAAGGAATGGCTGGTTACAAAAGGGTTCTTCCAGGTCCAAGGAGTGGACTATCATGAGACCTTTGCACCAGTGGCAAAGATGGACTCCATAAGACTAGTTTTGGCCATCGTCGCATCCAAGCAGTGGGAGGTGCATCACATGGATGTCAAGAGTGTTTCTATTCATGGAGAAATGAATGAGTATATATACATGAATCAGCCTAAGGGCTATACATCAGATATTTCCTTGTTACGTAAGTTTCTGAAATCATTATATGGGTTGAAACAGGCCCCAAGGTCTTGTTATGCCAAAATGGATGCCTTTCTACTCTCACAAAACTTCCAGAGATGCAAATATTATCCTAATTTATATTTGCAGTATTATGATGGAAATATTCTGATCATATTATTATATTTTGATGATATTTTTATAACATGAAGCACACTTGCATCGATTACTTTCATAAAAATTGATCTTCATGATGCTTTTGAAATGAGCGATTTGGGCCTACTGAAATAGTTCCTTGGAATTGAAATATATCAAGACTACGATGGGATAATTTTAACTAAGTAAAAGTATATTGCATACCTATTAATTAAGTTTAACATGGCTGATTGCAAGGCTTCCCCATTTCGTTTCCTCTATGGAATTAGTCTTGAAGAGGGAAAATCCACTCCACCCATGGATTCCACTATTTACCGCCAGTTGATCGGAAGCTTGCTATACTTGACACATTCAAGGCATGATATATTTTATTCCATGAATGTTGTATCAATATATATGCATCATCATCATGAGCTCCATTGTAAGGCATCCAGTAGGATCCTTCAGTACATTCAGAGCCTATGACATTCACTATGCTGCATATTTTGAGCTAGAGTTGGTTGGTTTTATAGATTCAGATTGTGTAGGGGATTCCATAGATTGGAAGTCCACTTCTAGGTGTGTCTTTATGTTTGGTGGTGGCCCCATTTTTTGGTCTAGAAAAACTCAGGCTGCCATTGCATTGTCTTCATCATAGGCCGAGTACACGTGAGTTATGAATGCTTGCATCCAAGCTGTTTGGTTGCAAGGAATTGTTTCAAAGTTTGATATTGGTAGAGATTTTTCCATAGTCATATTTTGTGACAACCAAATTTCTATCAAGATCTCCACAAATCCAGTTCAGCGGCAGAGGACCAAACATGTTGAGATTCACATGCACTACATCAGGGAGTTGGTGCATGACAGGACCATTTTTTCTACAATACTTCCCTACATATGAGCAGATTACAGATATCTTCACCAACAATTTACTAAGAAAAATTTCACTTACCTCCTTTCACTATTGAGGGTGCGTTCATTAGGGTGATCAGTTACTTCTTTAGTGTTCATCTTGAGGGGGGATTTTCCCACTAGGTTTTCCCTCTTTCCTCACTTAGCATTTTATTTGAGCATTTTAGAGTTACTTTTTTTTGTATAGGGTGACCTATGGCCTTTGTTATCGGGGCCCTAGAATTTTATGCATTTTATTTTACTCCTCCACATGAGTATAGCTTAAGGGGGGTGTTGGAGTCATTATCCAACCCACACACCTATTTGGTCAATTTTGGCCTAATTAACCACTATCCTAAGTTTATTGACTCAAATTGGCATCAACATTAGTACACCATCACATCAGCATCAGCAAACCCACGCACTCCTTCAATCAGGGAGGCCAACTAAGCCTTCTCCTTCAATCAGGGAGGCTAACTAGGCTTCCTCCTTCAATCAGGGAGCAATTCTAGGGTGATATGAGTGTCATAAGTGCACCAATCAGTTCAATGAATGTTGTTTCACCTAACAATCAGTTAATCTGAGTTGTAAAGGCACCTCCCTCATGTCATTCTCTATTTTTGGATGATTTGGGTGAACTGGAGTGAGTTAATGCACATCCAACAACTTCTAGTGACTAGTATCTGTTTAGTTCACTTCATCGGAGCTGGCTGGAGTTAGTGATGCACTCCCACATACTAATTGACATGCATTTGAGTTAAATTTAGTTAGAATCAGTCATTTATTGCACTTAGATTCAGTTAGGACTCAGTTAGAGTCAATCATGGCTATTTTAGTGGTTAACTGGTGTATTCAGTGTGGCTAACAGACGGTTAAGCTACATCCTTACATGCAATTCGAATGACCTCTAGTGAATTATAATTTCCTTGCATTCATGAAATTTTGCATGAAATTGTATCATTGATTTTATTCCATTATTGATAATATACAACTGCAACCTCCTATTGCAATACTGTTACATCATTTCATGCCTAAATTGTCTTGAATCTCTTGTAAGTATGTGCTTAGTCTCAAGATTGTTGTGACTGAACTTAATAGCAATGAGGTTATACATTATTTTTTTTAATAATAATTGACTAATGAATGGTCATATTTGAACCATCCTTGAATATTCTTGGCCGTGTGCATAAATGGAGGATTCATATTTAAGGAAGTAAATTCAATGCATATTAAATCAGTGAAGTTATTAAGAAAAAATGATAATTGTGTGGTTTGGGACACGTATCATAACACATGTTTTGGTGATGGGAACTATTATGGGATTATTTCAATTTTTTTGTTTCATTATATTCTTAGTTCCCAATCTATGTTGATATATTGTTAGCTGGAAAATGCATGAAACAAATAGTGGCCATGAGAACAATTTTATAAATGAACATGCTAAAAAATAAAATTGTGAATGTATGTTTTATGTTGTGTTCCATTTTCTAGATAAAGGGTGTTTTATGGAGGAAGGTTGTAGAGGAAATTTTTATGTGACCATCCCTATGTGGTATGGCATCATCTTCCTATACATGATTTTTTCCCCTAAGCTACTAGAATGGGTGTTCCATATACTCTATGTGAATAAAAATACTTCTTTATGCAGAAAGTAGTGACAATTGATCTCTAAGGAGATTCTAGATGAAACCTGAGTGAAGAAGCTTTTGTATCCCTCATTTAATTAGTCCCAAGCCCAGTCCACATCTCCATGGAGCACCAAATCAAAGTAGAAGAGAAGAACAATCCAATATCCATGGTTATAATTTGTCCAAGTTAACAAATTATAGCCTTTTTATTTATGGGAATATGTTTAGGGTTAACCCATTCCATGACTAAAATTTGGTTAGGATATATATTTGTAAATAAGATGATTTTGTTTATATATATCTCTATACATATATATGTCAACGATTTCAATACCATTTAGAATGACTATGCATAATGACTCAAATAGTTGGATATAACAAAATTTAACAATGGCATACACACACTCACACAACACACATAAATATATCCTAGAAAAACATTTACATGGAATAACAAAAAACCAATGATCTTTATTGCTCATCTATTATCAACACTTTTAACGAGATGTTACAACATCAATTTAATAGATCATAATAACTCAAGCAAGAATTCACTACACTTTATTTCTAAATAGATACAAGTACAAGTACTAGTATTGAATTGTAATGTTACATTTCATCTTTCCATCACATCCTATTTATAAATGCAATATTTTAATTCATAATAGCTGAATTAGTTATAACTAACTTCTCCATTAATGGAAATCCATAACTTCCTAACAAATTTTAGTTATTCTATTATAGTCGACTTGACTAAGTTAACTTTAGTCAACCATTAGTCGAGCTTCTTGTCATCCAAGTGTTCATTGAATTTTTTCTCACTTCATGCTTGTAAAATTCCCATCGAATCGTCATGGACACCGACCAATCGACTATTCTAGTTTGCCAATCAATAAGACTCTCCATCTGTCAACTTCAATTCCAATAGACTTATTGACTAGTTGACTATCGACTTCGATTGATGATTTACATGCGAAGAATATAACATACCCAACATTCTCCCACTTGTTGTTTTCTTTGCATACAAAAGATATTTCATAGCTTTAGTTGACTTGACCAGGGATAATACGTACATTTTTTCCCTACACCAAGTAAAATTCTTGGTGGTCAACACTTTGGTTAGTGAATTTGCAATATTCTTCAACATTTCCTTCTTTTCGAACAACACTTTCTAGTTCTTTTTATATTTTATCCTCTTCAATATTGGAAGTACCCATGACTTCTTTGAATATCACATCTATGATATAATCTACCTTCCCTGTCACTGAATTCCATAGCTTATACCCTTTCACTCAATCTTTGTACCCGATGAAGATGCATTTCTTAGACTTACAATCAATTTTTCTTCTTTTCTCCTTTGGGACATGCACAAGGACTTCACACTCAAATACTTTGAGATGTGCAAGCGAGTCCCTTTCCCCATATCATGTCTCATATAGATTCTTGTCAACCAGAGAATTCAACGATGACCTATTCACCAAGTAACATGTCGTGTTGTCTACCTCTACCCAAAACTTTTGTGTGATACCTACACCATTGAGCATGCTTCTTTCTTTTTCCACTAGCATTCTATTTACTCCTTCAGCAGCTTCATTATGTTGAGGAATGCATGGATTTCTGTTTTGTTGAGATATACAAGTCTATACAAATAGTCGAATGCCTTATCACAAAATTCTCCTATATTATCAGTTCTTAGCATCTTGATCTTTCTACTAGTTTGATTTTCTACAAGAGCCTTGAAATTTTAGAACTTTTCAAAAACATCATATTTCTTCCTCAAAAAATATAACCATGTCATTCTAAAGAAATCGTTTATGAAAGAGTCGTAATAGTGGAATTCCCCTAGTGATGGGACCGATACTAGTCCAAACACATCACTATGTATTAACTCTAGTATTTCGTTCACCCTTGTGGCCCCAAATGAGAAACTTACGCAACTTTGTTTACCATAAATGAAATGTTCACAAAATTCTAATTCTAAAGAGAAATCATGGAGACCTTCAACCATACCTTTATTGTGCATATAAAAAAAACCTTTCTCACCAATATATCTCATGCACTGATGCCAGAACATGGATAACAAGAAGATATGTTGTCGGTTTAGGAAACATTTTTTCGTGCATCCATTAGTATTCATTCTTACCAAGAGTCTTGTTCATTGTTCTAGTATGGAATCCTCTCATGAGTTCCATCTCCCCTCGCACCATTTTACACAAATATTTCTAAAATACAGACTGCATACTTGCATTTCTCATCTTACTGATGGATATTAGGTTTTGAGCCAAACCTAGAATGTGCAGCACCCCTAAAAGAGTTCAAATCCTTCCATCTTTTAGTATCAATGGAACTTTACCTTGTTTAACAATCCTAGTCGATGAATCATATACTAGAGTAACACCATTGCGATCATATTTATCGTATTCTTAGAACCAATTTATGTGTGGTGTCATATGAAACACATTATACAACCCAACAAGAGCTCTAAATAGTTCTCGTTTTTTATAAGCTCCATTTAGTGGCTATATTTACCTCCAAATCGAAAAATAGTGCTACCAGTAGCAGACCTTTTCTTTTTTAGAATAAAATCACAAATTTTTGGAAACACATCAACTATTTTTTTTTAATTACATAAAAAGACTACTTTTTTAAAATAAAACAAATTAATAATTTTTATTTTGTAATTTTATATTAGTATTTGAAAAACAATAACAATTTTAAAAATTTTAAAACTTCAAATGCAAAACTAATAAATTAAAAAACAACACTAATTAAAATGAAAAAAAATTAAACTATATATAACCTAAAAATATTTTAAAAAATTATATAAAATGACATAGTAAATTAAAATAAAAAATTATTACAATAATATTTTTATTAAAAATTTTGTAATTTTTATTAAAAATAAAATTTAATTAAGTTTCTTTTTAATTTCATGTAAAAAATATAAAAATAAAATAAAAAACTTAAAAAAAAACTTTATTTAAAAAAAAAATATTAAAAAAGACAATTAAAAAAAACAAAAAAACCAAAACCTACCTACCCCATCCCCTCTGCTCCCCCCCACGTGAGCAGGATACCCTATCTACTTCTCCACTACCCCACCCCCTCTCTCGTCCCATCTCCTCCTTGCCCCTTTCCCTACCTCGCCATCCCATTCCCTCATCCCTCCCCTCCGCTCCCCTACCCCACCCCTCCACCTCCCTCCTGNGCATGGAATTCATCTTGCTGGTGCTCCATGCGATGGACTGTCCCTTCTTGTCCTCTAATTGCCTGCTAAATATCTCCTGATTGGGAAATCAGCGGCTATATTGCCTCTGTTTGAAATCCCCCACCATTCTTTACCTTTGTAATTGTTTCTTACACAGTTTTTGACTCCATTTTCCCATGGTTCCTTGCCCCTGGTAATCCCACCATGCACCTCTCCTCAACATACTTTGCCCCATTCAGGATCCTAGCCCCCTAATCATGCCGATTGAAAATCCTATGTGGAGTAAACTCTGGTGAAACACAAGATTGACAACCTTATGTGGAGTAAACTATGGTGACAAATGAGAGATCCCTCTCTGACTGCACAGGACCAGAGGCACAGTCTAAATTGGTTCTGTTATTTCCCGGGAGCAGCCTCCCCTCGCTTGACCTTGGGGGCTCAAATCCTGGTTCCAACACAGTCGCTTTCTAACCATTGTGCCAATGCATTCCTTCTGATATGGATCCACTACACTGCATTCTTTCTCTATTGTGTCCTTTCCCTCCACTGTCACCTTTCTTCTGTTACAACTTCTTCTTATGTCATGAATTCTTTCCTTAACCCCTTCCTCTTTATATGCCTCTGACGCACCTCATTTCTCTTCTTTTCATTCTTATTTATTCCTGTTGCATCTCCTTTCTCTTCTTATGTGTGATATTTTGAGCTATAGCAATATCTAGGAGAACAAGAGACTCACAAATCGACTTAGATTGCAAAAACCAACAAAAAATCTTGAAAGAGGAACAAATTTACATACACATGTGAACACAAAGTGAATATTATTGAACTTTATAACATATGAATGTGTTTAGATTAGGTATATGTTACATTAGGATTAATTCGTGATTCTTAGGAATCCAAATCTGAGTGTACATGTGACATGGCCAAAATTGACCTCAAACCCCCCTGGGTGGACCAATCAAGCTCCAACTCATCCCAAATAGTCACAAAAACTCATGTGAATGGTGGTTAAGTGTGTTGCGGAAATAAATACTCCAAGGCATGCATGAGTGAGGAAATAGAAGTGTGNTAACACCCCGGTTTTGACCCCGTTGCATTAAATGTACATGATGTATATATTGTAATGAATCGTGGTGTGGAGCTAAAGGCAAAAGCCCCACCATCAATTTGTTTGTGTTATGTTTCGGCGAACAGAATCGTTGCCGATGGTCTATCATGGTATACGACACATATTAAGTTTTGTCATCATGTAAATATGCATCTTTAATTACATAACCCAACCAGCTATGTTGGCGAAAACTAAATTGAGAAGGGGGCGTGATTCTCATAAGGATAAGGGGGAGGGATGTCCAACCTTGAACCAATGAGGAAAATCCATGTGTCAGCTGTTAAACCCTTTTGACTTGCTCACCTTCCCTTGTCTTATCCAACTACCACCTTAAACGTTTTGCTGAGTAGTTGAGGCAGTTATTGTTTGGGAGTGGGGGTGGTAGGATTGTCAGTCCTTGCCCACCCGCACACTCCACCAGCAAATGGAAACCTCACGTTGGGAAAAGGAAGCGAGCTCTCCAGGATTTTCCACTCTCTCCATGACGGTGCTGAAACACTCACGCATTTCCGATTACGCCATTCTCTCCATTGCTGTTCATCCTCATGCAGGGATGGTAGTTCCGCTCATTCTCATGGAAGGAAAAACATCCTATGTCTTAGGCAGGTCTCAGGCAGAGGAATTCTTTCCTGTCTTGGTCTCACATAGCTAGGAGAAGGAACCGTTTTCCACTGTCATTCACATTTTCCACAGAGAGGAATCTAGTGTTTTTCCATCTGTATTTGGGATTGGGAGTAAATATTCTCTCACGCACTGGGTTCTGCATTGTTGTTACTCACACAGTAAGCTGGGGGCCATTCGGTCACTATCACCCACAAATTTTCCTGTGGAGAGCCATTGTTTTTACCCTTAGGGACTGTGTGATGGACTGTTGTTTCTCCCACATTGTTGGTTGTGTCTGTTTTACATTTTGGGACTGATGTAGGTGGTTTTGGAGTCATTTTGGCCACAATAGGGCCAAGAACGACTCGGGAGTTGTTTTCCTTACCCAAGCTGTGAATAGCTTGTGTGACTGCATGTATGCAGTGGTTGGTCTTCGGACTGTGTTGGGAGAAAAGATGGAGGCTTGGTTTGCTTGATAAACCTAGTGTGTTTGGAAACCACACAGACAGAGTTGGAGAGCTATCTTTCTTCTCCACAACCCCTGAATAGCACTGGAAGGGAAGTCAGGGCCTGAGGGACTGTGGAGCAGAGAAGGGACTGATTCCTTGTGTTGGGTGTGTGTGGGTGTCTTAGAAGTCATTCTAGTTCTGGTGTAGGTGTTCCTAGCTCGATAACGAGCTCACCAGCTTAGCATTTATCCTTTCCCAACTCCTGGATGGCCTGATAAACCCAACTGTGTTGGCTTGGCTAATCCATTGTTTTCCTGATAAACCCAACTATGTTGGCTTGGCATGTTTTGTTATCCTTGGATATGTGTAAGCCTTCTAGTTCCTTATTCCTTAGGGAATCATGCCCAGCTCAGGGGTGGTAGCGTTGCTGAGAGATTAAGGAGCACACTGGCCTATGGTTGGGTGGAACGTTGCAGTGACGTAGCTGGTTGCGGAATGAGTTCTTTATGAGATAAGTAATCTTGCCTATTTTACTTTTGCAATCACATTTACTGTTAATGAATATGATGAACATGTTGAATGCTTGTATGAATGTATGTTTGCTTCCGCTGTATGATAAATGATCATGTGTGCATGTTCTAGTTCAAAGCATTTTGTTTCAGCATTTTTGTATATCCATGTTCATGGGGCAGTTTCCCGGATGGTTAACGCCATGGTAGTGTCCTCTTCGTCGGTCGGAGGGTCGGGGACGTTACATTGTGGTATTAGAGCTTGCAGGTTGCAGCATGGGCCTCTATGGGGCATGAAGAACCAGTTAGCAGAGGCATGTTGCCTTCTTCCTAGTAGAAATCAGTGAATGACTGGAAAAGTTCACAAAATTTGTCTAAGTGTCTGAACTGTTGGTTCATAGGAAAACTTAGTGGGTAGGACTTCCGATGCAGTGGAGAGCTAGGCGGAAGCACACTCGACGGAGGATAGTTGGAAGAAATATTGCAAAAAAAATTTCTAAGTGTTTCGGTCGTCGGCACATCGAAACACCTAGACAGAGAGATTGCCGATACTTAGCCGATTGAGCGCCGTCGTTGCGGATGGCTAGACCGCTATGCACCCAGCGGAAAGTGGTTCATGCGCCTGACATTTCAGAAGCCTAGAGAACTAGCTTCTCGATGAGAAGAGACTGCCGATACTAATCAGGTTATGCCTCAGTAGATCGGGCTGCCGAGCGGAAGAAGAACCAAGATGATGGGCCGCCATTGCGGCTACTGATGGAACTATTTTGCCAACGAAAATAAGAGAATTGAGTTGATTAAGCGGTAAAAAGGGAAGACTAAAGGGACAATTTTAAAAATTTCCCTAAGTCCTCGAATTGTTGGCCATCGATGATGGT
Source organism: Pseudotsuga menziesii (assembly GCA_001517045.1). NCBI lineage: Eukaryota > Viridiplantae > Streptophyta > Pinopsida > Pinales > Pinaceae > Pseudotsuga > Pseudotsuga menziesii. The sequence continues at coordinate 295,336 of LPNX010030489.1, read as the reverse complement.
TAGTTGAACACATTGCTGACACCTAGTTAATTCAGTCTCCAGCTGGCCATGGAACTAGCCGCCCGATGAATAGAGGATTAGATCATCGATGAACAATAGAGGAAGCTAGTTGTTTTGATTGCCGAAACATCGGAATGTTAGTTGAGATGAGACCCGATCCTGTACAAGGAAATTTTGAGTTTTCCGTGGGATTTCCCAGCAGATTCCGACTGTTTTCAGAAGGATTTTCAACAGTTTTTCAGTGAATTTTTAGGGCTGAAAAGGAGAAAGTGGCAATGATCTTATGCACTAGATTGCGTGAAAATCATAGATTTACAAAAAAAAACAAAGGGGCAAGCCCCCTTGACCCCTGTCGCCCCCCTAAGACAGACGTTCTTTGATGAAGAAAATCTTGTGTTTGGGCAAATTTGTTATTTTATGATTTTTCCAAGAGAAGGTAAGTAACTCTGATTTATATCAACATTATGAATCTAATAGTTGTGTTACTAACACGTTTGCAGAATCATAGTCACCTTCAAGGTAGTATTCCAGGTAGTGTAGTTTGGTAAGTAAGTGGTGGTTCAGTCATGAGAACCCATGATGGATATGATGCTGGGGATTCTTACGAGCGTGCGCGAGATTGCATGGGAGAAAATGATGACATAGAGTCTAATGGAAGGAGATTCCAAGAGACAGCGTCAGATGTTGCAGCCACCATGAGAAGCTTGATTAAAGCCCAGGAAGAGAAACATCAGCTGAATGCTACAATGTTGCAGAGTTTAATAGACTTGCAAAGAAAGATAGACTCTGGACGGGATACAGCAAGACCAGAAGGTAGTAAGACCAGTACTAGGCAAAGGAGAAGTGGATCATCTGACTCTGAAGAATCCAGCGAGGATTTAAGTTCTTCTTATCATAAAAGAAAAAGAAAGAGACACCATAGGGATCACTCTCGGGATGAATTTAAGAAAGCTAAACCTCCTACATTTGATGGTGAGGTAAAGACTGGACAAGAGGCTGAAGCTTGGCTTCTTGGGATAAAGAAGTACTTTCAAGTTCAGGATTATTCAAGAAACATGAAGGCAAGAGTTGCTATATTCAATCTGAATGGAAGGGCATCCATTTGGTGGGAACACTTCAAGCAAGTAAAGAGGATCGGTGAAAGGAGACTTAAGTGGAAACAGTTCAAGAAGTATTTCAAGCAGAAATACCTCTCTGAAAGGTATTATGATGACAAGATTAAGGAGTTCCATGAGCTGAGATTGGGACAGCAGACCATGGAAGAATATGCAAATAATTTTTTGGAGCTGTTGAGGTATGTCCGGTACATCAGATATGAAAAAGTGAAGGTCCAACATTTTCTGAGTGGATTACCTCAGTCTTACAAAGATAGAATTGAGTTTTATGAACCTAGAACTATTGATGAAGCAATAAGGAAGGATAAGTATTGCTATGAGCAAAGCAAAGGTGAGCCCGATTACCATAAGGCATGGAAGGACAAGAAGAATGAGAAGTTTGACCAAAGAAAGAAAGGTTACAAACCTTCTAACTTTAGGAATCAATAGAAGCATCCATCCCAAGCTGCGAGTAAGCCAGTTGGAGAGATAGGAGAAAAACCTAAAGATCCACAACAGAATAGAGGACCACTTCAATGTTGGAAATGTGGAGGACCCCACATGTGTAGAAATTGTCCACTCAAGAACAAGAGTGGAAGGCCAGCTTACAACATTCAAGAAGCAGAAACAGTGGGTCAAGTAGCAAGGGTAGTCCCTAGGATTTATGCAGCACTGGAGGACCACCAGGAAGATCACCAGTCAACTATGGTTGAAGTAGCAGGTAAGATTGTTGAGCAATCTGTTTCTATTTTGACTAACCCTGGTTCTACGCATAGTTACATTACTCCTAGAATAGTGGAGATTTGTGCTTTTAAGAAAGTAAAGCATAGGAAATCTTGGTTAGTTCAGCTAGCCACTGGAACTAAGAGAAAGGTCAGTGAAGTGGTAGAGAAATGTCCATTGGTCATGAATGGATTGGTCACTTGTGTAGATCTGAATGTTCTACCACTTGGTTCCTATGATGTTCTCATTGGAATGGATTGGTTAGAAGCTCATAGGGTGAAGCTTTACTGTTACAATAAGACTTTCGAATGCATGAATGAATAAGGGAACCTAGTAGTTGTGAAAGGTATTCCAAAGGTGATTTCAGTACGGTATATTGCAGTTAAAGAAGTTCTATAGGAAGGGTTTCTAGTTGTATGTAGCTCATATTTTGGAGACATCAGGAGATGAAACTCCAAGGTTGGAGGACTATCAGGTGTTACAGGAATTGAGGGATGTGTTTCCTGATGAGATTCCAGGGCTTCCTCCAAAGAGGGACATTGATTTCACTATTGAACTTGTGCTAGGAGCAGCACCAGTGTCCAAGGCACCCTACATGATGAGTACAACGAAGATGCTAGAGTTGAAGATGCAACTACAATAGTTGTTGGAAAAGAAATATAGCCGACCGAGTGTGTCTCCTTGGGGAGCACCAATTATTTTTGTAAGGAAGAAAGATGGTACACTCAGGTTGTGTATTGATTACAGACAATTGAACAATGTTATTGTGAGGAATAAATATCCTTTTCCTAGGATTGATGACCTCTTTGATCAAATGAGGGGAGCAAAGGTATTTTCCAAGATTGACTTGAGGTCTGGTTACCATCAGGTGAGAATCAAGGATGAAGACATTCATAAGACATCCTTCCGGACAAGGTATGGGAATTATGAGTTTGTAGTGGTACCATTTGGTCTGACAAATGCACCAGCTACGTTTGTGTGCCTTATGAATAGTGTCTTCAGCAGGTAATTGGACAAGTTTGTTCTTGTTTTCCTTGATGACATTCTTGTTTATTCTAAGAATGAGGAAGAACATGAAGAGCAATTGAATTTGACATTGGAATTGCTCAAGGAGCATCACTTGTATGCAAAACTGAGCAAGTGTGACTTCTATAGAGATAGAATTCAGTATTTGGGTCACATTATCTCATAGGAGGGTATATTTGTGGACCCTGAAAAGATTGAAGCCATTATGAATTGGCCTACTCTGAGAAATGTGACAGATGTAAGATATTTTATGGGACTTGCAGGATACTACCGGAGGTTCATTGAGGGATTCTCCAAAGTTGCACATGCCATCACTTCTTTGCAAAAGAAGGGGATGAGGTTCGAATGGACATCGAGGTGTGAAGAAAGCTTCCAGTTGTTGAATAATCTTCTCACCAGTGCACTCATATTGAAAGTTGCAGATCTGGAGAAATATTTTGTAGTGTGTACCGATGCATGCGGACAAGGGCTTGGAGGAGTACTTATGCAAGACAACCACGTAATATGTTATGACTCAAGAAAGCTGAAAAAACATGGGAAGAACTATGCCACTCATGATCTAGAGCTTGCAGCCATAGTACATTCCCTCAAGATGTGGAGGCATTACTTGATGGGTAGAATATTTGAGCTCAGAACAGATCACTGTGGACTGAAGTATCTATTTGATCAGCCTACTCTGAATTCTAGGCAAACAAGATGGTTGGAATTTTTATGTGAATTTGATTTTGAAATCAAGCACATAAAAGGGAAAGAGAATAAGGTAGCTGATGCACTCAGCAGGAAGGTACAGGAAATGCATGTGGCATCTCTTAGTATTTGCCAATCAGATTTGAGGCAGCAGATTGTTAGTCATGTTGCTGGAGATGAATTGTATGAGCAGGTAAAAGACAAACTATAGCGGTAAAGTCTTGAGAAGAGGTATGAGGGATATAAATTTGAAGAAGATGGACTTCTTACTTATAGAGGCAGAATTTATATTCCAAATGTAGCAGATTTGAGGAGAGTTGTTATGGATGAAATCCATCAAGCTCCATATTCTGGTCACCAAGGATATCAGAAGACAATTGCTACGGCTAGAAAGCAGTACTTTTGGTCAGGAATGAAAAGGGATATGGCTGAGTACATTTCGAGGTGTATGAAATGTCAACAGGTAAAGGTTGAGCATCAACACCCTGTAGGCTTGTTGTAGCCTTTGCCAGTTCCAGAATGGAAATGGGAAATTATTTCCATGGATTTTATTACAATATTTCCGATGACTTGGAGACAACATGATTCCATCATGGTTGTGGTAGAAAAGTTGAAAAAAGTAGCGCATTTTATACCAGTGAAGTCTACGCATAAGACTGATGACATTGCAAAGATCTTCATGAAGGAGATTTTCAAATTGCATGGATTGCCGAAGGCAATAGTCTCTGACAGGGATGTCAAGTTCACTTCCAACTTTTGAAAGGGGTTGTTTGCAGATTTGGGTACGAAGCTAAACTTCACCACTGCATACCATCCTCAGACAAATGGGTAGACAGAGAGAGTTAATCAGGTTCTTGAAGATATTCTTCGCATGTACGTGATGGACAAACCAACCAAGTGGGATGATTACTTGCACTTGGTAGAGTTTGCTTATAACAATGGACAACAGGAATCCTTGGGGATGAGTCAGTATGAAGCTTTGTATGGAACAAGGTGTAGGACACCAGTGACTTGGGATAATCCAGTGAACAGGATTGTGCTGGGACCAGAATCACTCAAGGAAATGGAGCAAGAGGTTGTAAAGATTAGGCAAAATCTAAAAGCAGCACAGGACAGACAAAAAAGCTATGCAGATAAGCATAGGGCGAACAGGGAGTTCACTGTTGGGGATCATGTTTACCTCAAAGTGAGGGAAAGGAAGAGTTCCTTGAAGCTTGGAAGTTGTGCCAAGCTGTCACCAAGATATTGTGGGTCATTTGAAGTGCTTGAAAGAATAGGGCCAGTTGCATATAGACTTGCATTGCCTGCTAGTACTAGAGCTCATAATGTTTTTCATGTTTATTTGCTTAAGAGATATGTACATGATCCTAACCATGTGATAAATTGGGATGTCATTCAGGTGGAACCTGAGGGAGAGTTCCAAACCGAGCCAATGCACATCCTCGACAGGAAGGTCACAATGCTCTGGAACCGGGCCATAGGGAAGGTAAAGGTGGAATGGGAGCACTACAGACCTGAAGAGGCTACATGGGAGCTAGAGGATGCCATGTGATTGGAACATCCATTTTTGTTCAATTCTGCGGAACACTGAGGCAATACCAGTTTAGCATTTTGCTCAAATTTTGTAAAGCACTGAGGACAATGCTACTGAAGGGGGAGGGGAATGTAACACCCCGATTTTGATCCCGTTGCATTAAATGTACATGATGTATATATTGTAATGAATCGTGGTGTGGAGCTAATGGAAAAATCCCCACCATTGATTTGTTTGTGTTATGTTTTGGTGAACGGAATCGTTTCCAATGGTCTATCATGGTATACAGCACATATTAAGTTTTGTCATCATGTAAATATGCATCTTTAATTAAATAACCCAACCGGCTATGTTTGCGGAAACTAAATTGAGAAGGGGGCATGATTCTCATAACGATAAAGGGGGGGATTTCCAGCCTTGAACCAATGAGGAAAAGCCATGTGTCAGCTATTAAACCCTTTTGACTTGCTCACCTTCCCTTGTCTTATCCAACTACCACCTTAAACGTTCTGCTGAGTAGTTGAGGAAGTTATTGTTTGGGAGTGGGGGTGGCAGGATTGTTAGTCCTTGCCCACCTGCACACTCCACCAGAAAATGGAAACCTCACGTTGGGAAAAGGAAGCGAGCTCTCCAGGATTTTCCACTCTCTCCACGACGGTGCTGAAACACTCATGCATTTCCAATTACGCCATTCTCTCCATTGATTTTCATCCTCATGCAGGGACGGTAGTTTCGCTCATTCTCACAGAAGGAAAAACGTCCTGTGTCTCAGGCAGAGGAATTATTTCCTGTTTTGGTCTCACACAGCTAGGAGAAGGAACTGTTTTCCACTATCATTCACATTTTCCACAGAGAGGAATCTAGTGTTTTTCCATCCATATTTGGGATCAGGAGTAAATATTCTCTCACGCAATAGGTTCTACGTTGTTGTTACTCACGTAGCAAGCTGGGGGCCGTTCGGTCACTATCACCCACGAATTTTCCTGTGGAGAGCCATTTTTTTTACGCTCAGGGACTGTGTGACGAACTGTTGTTTCTCCCACATTGCTGGTTGTGTCTGTTTTACATTTTGGGACTACTATAGGTGGTTTTGGAGTCGTTTTGGCCACAATAGGGCCAAGAATGACTCAGGAGTTGTTTTCCTTGCCCAAGTTGTGAATAGCTTGTGTGACTGCGTGTATGCAGTGGTTGGTCTTCGGACTGTGTTGGGAGCAGGGATGGGGGCTTGGTTTGCTTGATAAACCTGGTGTGTTTGGAAACCACATAGACAGAGCTGGAGAGATGGATTTCTTCTCCATAACCCCTGAATAGCACTCGAAGGGAAGTCAGGGCCTGAGGGACTGTGTAGCAGAGAAGGGACTGATTCCTTGTGTTGGGTGTGTGTGGGTGTCTTAGAAGTCAGGCTAGTTCTGGTGTAGGTGTTCCTAGATCAGTAACAGGCTCACCAGCTTAGCATTTAGCCTTTCCCAACTCCTGGATGGCCTGATAAACCCAACTGTGTTGGCTTGGCTGATCCATTGTTTGCCTGATAAACCCAACTGTGTTGGCTTGGCATGTTTTGTTATCCTTGGCTATGTGTAAGCCTGCTAGTTCCTTATTCCTTGGGGAATCATGCCCAGCTTGAGGGTGGCATCGTTGCTGAGAGATTAAGGAGCACGTTGGACTATGGTTGGGTGGAACGTTGCAGCGACGTAGCTGGTTGCGGAACGAGTTCTTTATGAGATAAGTAATCTTGCCTATTTTACTTCTGCAATCACATTTACTGTTAATGAATATGATGAACATGTTGAATGCTTGTATGAATGTATGTTTTCTTTCATTATATGATAAATTATCATGTGTGCATGTTCTAGTTCAAAGCATTTTGTTTCAGCATTTTTGTATATCCATGTTCATGGGGCGGTTTCCCAGATGGTTAACGCCATGGTAGCGTCCTCTTGGCCGGTCGGAGGGTCAGGGACATTACACCTCCCATCCACGACCTCCTCCCCATCCCCTCCACCCCCCTATTCTCTCCACCATCTCTCATTCCTCCCTCCTCCCCACTGCAAGGGCGGAAATCGAGTCGTTGCTCAATGGGTGCGTTGGGGAGCCACACACGATAGGAAAGAGGCAGTTGTTTTTCTCAAACAAAACCAGTTGGTAATTGGTAGTGGAAGAGTTGTATTTTGTGTATTAATTGGCTATTTGATTCCAAGAATGGTCCATTATGGATGGAGTAGTGTATGGGGTGATATTGGAGTATTTCTCTTAGGTCTATTGGTTATGAGTTTCAAACTCTACTTCATTTGGAATGTAAGAAAACATTGGAGGAAAATAAGGATGCATAATTACAAGATAATCCCATGGAATCATTTTCATTTTTAGTTTCCTACATGACCATATCCGTAACCATTATATTGTTGGCTCCGGTATTGGGTTGCACGGTGTTGGTTGGTAAAAGCATTCATGCTATGAACTCTACAAAGATTCCTTGTAGATTCCTTTAGCACTCTCATGTTGTTCTAATTCCTCTCAATTGTGTGTGAACATTGAGTATCACGTCCTTGAATGTTGTATCATGGTGCATGTCTCCTAGCCTAAGTATATAATGGCGATATAAGTGTTCAGTTCATTCGCTGGCTTGGTGATCACAGTTTGCAATGTGATCTTAGCCTTGAAAGGGAAATACATTGGAGTTCAATCACAATATCATATGCTGCACCAAATAATGGTTTGTGTTCATGTTTCATTGATTTAAATAGAATGGATCATAATATTATTTCGATGGGTAATGACTGTTATTTATTTTCCAATACAGAATCCATGGTTCTACATGGAGCATTTTTGGACAAGGAGGTTGGTTGAGGTGACAGATGAACTTGATGGGAACTTGACAGGACGATTGTTTTGAGAGACAATGATTCATGATAGAACACTACTAGAAACTATTATTGTGAATGTAATCACATCACTTTGGATACATTCCATATTACTGCACATAGGTATTGTGGTTCAGAAAATCGTGGTCTCACTGAGAAAAGGTTGTTGGTGTCTCTCTTATATTGTATTCAAAATTAGCTAGTGGTGTCTCTCTAAGATTGTAATTAGAATTATTCTTCTTTTCAGAATTTATATATTTGGAGAACGTAGGAACACTTTATTTAATTCTATTTGTGGAAATTAATCCCAAACTTACATCAATTGAACTCACAAAATTGCTTGAAAACTATGCTAGAAATGCACAAAAGGAGAATAAATCAGTTGAATAACACAAACTGTTTTTGTTATTAATTTTCACCATCCATCATTAAATAGATATAGGTTTCTCTCCATGTAGATACTCCAAGGATTTGAAATATCAAAGATGTTATTCGAATCAATACAAAAATAGGCTTACTAAACTAGTCAAAATACCCCATAGGTGCATAAAGCACTTTCCAAACCAGTCAAGATGCTGACAAATTTTTTGAATGAGTAGGTACAACTGATAAGTAATGGAAAGTGGACTTTATTATTCTTTTATATGAGTAAAAGAAGAAGGTGAGTTGGTGTAAAAAACAAGGCATTCTTCCTTAAAACTAGCTTTAGATTTTGCCTTAAAACTACAAAAAAGATGGAAACTATGGATAAGGCAAGAATGCACACTTACTAAACAGGGAAATATGTTACCTAGGAGAATATTATCCAGAATATTTCCAAAGCGCTATAGGAGGAATTTTTGGAAAGTTTGACCTCCGAAATGGAATTGGGTACAAATTAGCTAGTGTAGGACCTAGGAAATTAATAAAAAAGATTAATTATTTCATTCTAAGTATTGGAATGGGTTTTTCTTATTCCAAAACCCCTCTTAATCCTGAATTTTTGTACAATATTAGAAAAATATCAAATATATATGGCCTAGAAACAAGGCTTAGTCACCCTTTACATAGTGCTTGTCCGTACAAACCAAGGAAAGAGGAAAAACCACAAGGGGACAACCCTCCCTTAAACATGGACATGAACAAAATTGTAAGAAATATTGTCTTCAATCAGGCTTCACCACATGGTCAACTATCCCTAGCAGTGATTTTATATTGTTTAAAGTCTTCTCAGAAAATAGCTTGGTGAAGATGTTTGCAATTTTCTTAGATTACACACAATAGAGCAGAGTAATGATCCCATCATGCACAAGTACTCTGATGTAGTGCATATGGATATCTATATGTTTGGTTCACTAACTCAGTATGAGATTAATTGAGATTTGAATGGTACTCTAGTTGTCATAGTAGATGAATGTATAAGTCTCTGAATCGATCCCAAACTCTCCAAGTATTCCCTACAACCACAAACATTGAGTAGCTGCATTCACAACTCCTCTATATTCTGCCTCTACAGATGAAAGTGCATTTGCAATTTGGTTCTTACTTGAACAAATGATTAGTCCATATGCAAGAATAAACACATATCTAGAAGGTGATTTTATATCATTGTTGTCACCTACCAAATCAGAGTCAGTAGAACCATCTAACTCTAGGCCAGATTGTGCAACATAGTGAATCCCATGAGTTTTTGTTCCTTGTACAAAGTTTATGATTCTCTTTGCTTCCCTCCAATGGATGTCATGAGGCTGACCCATGTTTCTGGAAGCCACACTCACTACATAATATATATCAGGTCAAGTATGAGTCAAATAAAGAAGAAACCAACCAGTTTCCTATACAGGGTGTTTTTTTTCCAATTGATTTGGTTATGCTTCTTCAAGCTTAATTCCCGAAGGGAAAGGAGTATTGCTTGGCTTGTAATCCTTCATTCTGAACTTCTTCAACAGATCTAAATCATACTTGGACTGATGTACCTTGATTCTAATATCCGATTGAGAAATTTCACGCCCCAAAAATTGGCTTAACAATCCCAAACCAGTCATAGAGAAGGCATGGTTCATTGCACTCTTAAAAGAAGAAATTTCTTTCTTGGAGATTCATGTGATTAGAAGGTCATCCAAATAAAATACAATAATTATTAAATAACCATGAATAATATTCAAATAGACATTTGGATCATAATTTCATCTACAATAGTTTAGTGATAGCAAAAAGCCAATCAATCTTGGCATACCAAGCTCTAGGAGCTTGTTTTAGCCAATACAGTGATTTCTTCAACTTGTAGACAAGAGATGGATTAGTCACAAAAACTTATGTATGCTAAATATATATTTATTCTTTCATACTACCATGTATAAATACACTCTTCACATCCATGTGATGTACCTCTCACTTCTTGGAAGCTGGAATGGACAAAAATAGTCTTATGGAGTCCATCTTTGCAACTAGTGCAAAGGTCTCATTGTAATCAATGCCTTGGAATTGAGAGAAATACTTGGAAACTAAAATTTCCTTATACTTTAGAGGATAACCATCAGTAGAAAATTTATTTTTGAAAACCCACTTACACTTGACTATCTTTCTCCTTGGGGGGAGAATGACTAGTTCCCATGTGCCATTCTTTTGGAGCGAATAAAATTCATCCTTCATGGTTTTTTCCGTATTGAGTCTTCATATGATTCTTCATATGTATGTGGGTAATATTAAATCATTATAAAATACTTATCATCAAATAAGGGGTCCTTGACAGAAAGGTCACTCTCGAATTAAGATCTGGTCCTCAATAGAATCACAAGGATTCCCAACTAGTTCCCCAACTGCTTGAATGGTATTTGCTTCCAACTTTGACATTGTGGGGATATTTGTATATGCAATTAAATCTTCATTATTAGACATATCAGAATCATAAAGTTCATTAGTTTCTTCACTTACAACCAAAGGTGGAGGAGGTGAAGAGGACTCTCTAATTTCTACTGCTAGCATATGCTCTTCTTCAAACTAAGCACTCCTTTCAATGAATGATTTTTGAGTGCTCATGTTGATAATATTATACCCTTTGGAATCTTTAGAATACCCAAAAAATAGGAAATCTTGACTTTGAGGTTCCAAATCCCTCTTTTTGTCCAATGAAATTCTAGCCCATTCCCTTGAGCCAAAAATCCTGAAATGAGACACATCAGGCTTGTGTCCACTCCAAGATTCGATAGGAGTAAATCCATCAAGTTTCTGGTGAGGAACCCTATTCTAGATCTAGGATGCATAGTTTATAGCTTCATCCAAAAACTTTGGTGGCAAATTATTAGACTCCATCATACAAGTAGCCATCTCCTTGAAGCTTCTACTCCTCCTCTTAACAACACCATTATGCTAAGGTGTGTAAGGAATAGAGTGTTGCATATGGATACCTGCATCTTCACAATATTTAATGAAATTAGACTTGACATATTCACCACCATTATAAAATCTGAGGATATTGAGTTTCCTCCCAGATTGGTTCTCAACCAAGGCTTTGAAAACCTTGAAGAGGTCAAAAACTTCATACTTGAGCTTAAGGAAGTAAACCCAACAGTACTTGGGAAATTCATCTATGAAGGTTAAGACATATTTGGATTGAATCAAGGACATATGAGGGAAGGGACCATCAATTTCATTGTGGATGAATTCAAGAGGTTTTGAGGTTTGCTCATGAATGACTCTCTCATACTTATGCTCTGGATGATTTCCTAGAATGCAACCCTAGCATACTCCTTTGGAAAACTTTATCTTTGGTAGCCCTGAAACCATTTCTTTTTCACAAAAAAATTAAAGATATTTATAGTATAAATGACCAAACCTCTCATGCCAATTTTTTCTTACTTCATTGGCATGGGTGAGGAGAGAAGAGGGGTTAGAGAAAGGCATGACGTGTGAGAACCTATATACTTTTGAACTATGATCCACAAAACCTTTAGCAATGACTCTACCATCTACAATATCAAATATTTCAAATTCATTAGAAGAGAAAACAACCTTCTTAGGAGACACAGTGTGGGTCATCTGGCAAATTGACAAGAGATTAGCATAAAGACTCGGGACATACAAAACATTATTGAAGGAACTATGGTCAAAATAAATGCTACATTTACCCTTACTTTCAGTTTCTGCTTTCTCTCCTAGCAAAATATTTGAACCTTTTGAATCATTAAGAGATCAGAAGGCCTCCTTTGTTGAAACCATGTTCCTAGAAGCTCTAGAATCAATGATGAAGGAAGGTGATCTTACAGTTCTTGCAACCAGGGCATGAACTCTCTCCTTATCTTCGAAATTGGATCCTCCTTCCTTCTTCTTTGTGTCATCGGGAAGGGAGATGTTATTCTTTTCCAGGAGTTGAGTCAACATTTCTATATGCTTCTTCATGCAAGATATATCAGGATGAAATCCTACCACATTATGTTCACTTGCTACCTTCACCTTTACCTTTCTTCTTCTTAGAGTTTGAGGACTCCTCAAGAGACTTGGACTTGTCTCATTTTTTATCTAGAGGCTTCTTAGCCTTCTTCTTTCCTTTAGAATCAAACTTGGATCTCTAGAAACCAAAGCTTGATACTTCGAAGGATTGATGGTGTCCATCAAGACCAATTTATCTTGTTCTTGAGCCAAATATTCTATTAAATATGTCAGTAAAGGAATCTTCTAGTTTCAAACTATCAATTTGGTGGCATGGAAGGTCGAAACAAATACTGAGTAATCAGGTCCAAGCTTTAAAATGATAGCTAATATTAGTTGTTCATCTTCTTTATCAATACCACACTATTTTAGCTACAAAACCAGTGATTTGAATTTGGAGAAGTAGACTTGAAAGGATTCGAAGCTGCTTGGACTCAATGAAATCATCTCATTCTCCAGTTGGCGACTCCTCATCTTATCTGTCTTCCCAAATAAAGTTTGAATCCTCTCCCATACTTCATTTGGAGACAACAATCCATCAAGACGAAATATAAGGCCTCTAAAAATACTGAGACATAAGAGACCATACGCCTCATCTCTCTTATTACTCCATTTTATCTTCTCAGCTGCTGCATTAGGATCAACTTAAGTTGCCATGGTCCCTCTGTAGAGGCCTTTACTCCTCATCAGAATCTCCATCCTTGCATTCTATTTGAAATAGTTGAATGGAATCAAGATGATTTCTTGAGATTGATCCATTCTTCAACAGTTGTGCCCTTGAATAGACAGAATGCGCTCCCAGTGAGTGATGTTGACCTTGCAAAAAGAAATTGGAAGAGGAGAACATTTGAGCTACCAAGGATTTAATACCATGTAGAAATTAAGGATAATCTTAGATGAATTGGCCTCACAAAATTACTTGAAACCTATGCAAGAAACACACAAAAGGAGGCCGAATCAGTTGAATGACACAAACTGTTTGGTGATATGAATTTACACCATCCATGATTAAATAGATGTATGCTTCTCTCCATGTAGAGACTCCAAGGATTCTAAAGCTCAAAGATGCTATTCGAATTGGTACAAAAGCAGGCTTACTAAACTAGTCAAAATCCCTCATAGGTGCATAAAGCACTTTCGAAACTAGTCAAGATGCTCACAAACTTGCTGAATGAGTAGGCATAACTGATCAGTGATGGAAAATGGACTTTATCATTATTTTCAATGAGGAAAAGAAGGAAGGTGAGTTGGTGCAAAAAAGGGCAGTCTACATTAAAACTAGCTTTAGCGTTTGCCTTAAAACTGTACAAAAGATGGAAATTGTGGAGAATGCACACTTACTAAACTGGGTAGTCTATTAGTTGGAATAATCTTATCCAAAATCTTTACAAAGTGCTCCAAGAGGAATTTTTGGCATGTTTTACCTTAGAAATCAAATTGGGTACAAACTAGCTAATGTAGGACCTACGAAATTAATCAAAAAGATTAATTATTTTATTCTGAGAATTGGAATGGGTTTCGATTATTCCAACACTATCCTGATAAGTTTTCGGAAATATTCAAGTATAAAAACAGTTTGGAGATCATAAGAATTTTAGGATAAAAGTGGCATAGCTTGTGGATAGAAAATCAGCTGGCCTTTAAGAAAATGGTGAAGCATATGATAGCAGGCTCTAAAGTAGTCAAGCTTGAATGTCGAGAATTAAAGACATTAATTAGAGAGAAAAAACAATGCCTCAAATATGTTCCAGTGCCGCCGAATTTGTGAACTAGGACGTGTATTGGCAAAGTTTATTGTGCATTGCATCAAAGAGGAGGTAGCAAAAGCGCCATTAAAGAATTGCAACAAATGGGAAGAGGACGACAACGAACAAGAAATATATGAGGCAACTTTTTGTAGGAGGGAAAACCGCCTCTATAAAGGAAAACACAGGAGCGCCGGATAAGGTACAGTAACATGAAATACCTTGAACAACACAATAGTGTAGCAAGAATATCAATAAATACATTAGTAACTTTTTTTTCTTCTCCAGGTTGATGAAAACACCAACTTCTTATCCTTGTTGATAAATGCAACAAATCGATCCATCACCAACTTAATACATCATGTGTGGGAAATACACGAGATCCTCGAGTAAGGTACAGTAATATGAAATACCAACAACACAATATTATAGTTGTAACAATATTAAGAGTGTGATGATTAACTACATAACATTTGTTTCTTGTTTAGGTTGATGAAGGCATCCACTCAATGCGTCATGAAGGGAGTGGGGTAGGTAGGTTTTTTTTTAATATATATATATATATATATATATATTAATTTTTTTTAATGATTTGCTTTTTAATATATTTATAAAATTTTAATGTTTTTATTTTTTTTGTGTGTTTTTTGTTTTATAAATGGTTTTAATAGTTCTAGTTTTAATTTAATATTTTTTTTAATTTTAATTGTTTTTTTAATGTTTTTTTTAATTGTGTTTTAAGTTTTTAATATGTTTTTTCTTATTAAAATTGCATAGTTTTTAATAAAAAAATCATTTTCTTAATAAAAATGTCCATTTTTTATTTTATTTTTATAAAGTTTAATTTTTTAGTATTTTTTATAAATGTTGAAAAAAATTATAAAAGAATTTTAAAAATGGGGAGGGGAAGTGATGGCCACAAAGACGAGACACTTTATTTTGTAAGGCCATGGTTTGAAAAATACGGCAATAGTTGCATTACTTTTTTATTTAGAGGTTGAGTGTAATATTGTTCTTTCAATAATACTAATTGTTAAGTCCACGCTTTAAAACAAGTTATACTTTTGGCATTTGAAAAAACCAATGTGCTTCTAGTAGCACTAGTTTTCTATTCTTTGGTTGATTTTAAGGCTATTATTAACAACAATATGAGTTTTTAAGGCAATGGTTTTCTTTTTAACCTTGAAACAAAAAACAATTCTACTAGTAGCATCACTTTTCAATTTGAAGCTTGATTTTGGTGTTTTTGACACAAGAAAATGGATTTGCATGGTTAGAGTTTTCGTTGTGAGTATATAGTTCTCGTCACGTTGTATAATGTGTTATGATACGATGCAACGTATTCAATCAACTAAGAGATCATCTCACTATGTACTTGTCGATGCCAAATACACATCACCTTTCTCTTTAGTTGAATGCTTACAATCAATCAATTGTGTCTCCTTGAATCCTTTGTTCTTCTTAACTCTTGTTGACTTACAATCTCACTTACAATTCCTTATTTTACCACATAATTTCCATTATTCTCTCATTGTCATTCTAGGGGTTTAGATATGTTTTTAGATATACCCATCGAATTTGATTTTCTACCAGAGTTCTTACCTTCCCCCCTATCTACCAATTGACCTCTTACTATCAAAGCATTATGGGTTGATCCTTACATGTTCTTCTCCCTCATCTTTTCTGATAGTAGAGATGTAATCAATTTTCAATCTTTAATGTGGTATTATTGCTTCCAATAGACACGACCAAGATATCCCATGAGTTTGGAAAAGAACACAATAGATTGATACATTTCTCCTCCGCTATGATTTTGATATCCACAGACAACAACAGACTCACAAAAGGGTTGAATACAATTAAGTTTTCTATTACTGAGTCACCCTCATGCATCCTCATAAGATATAGATTCTTCCAAAGAAACAACTTGTTAACTAGAGATTTCGATTAGTACAAGTTCCCCAACTTACCCCACAATTTCTTTGCAGTGTCTTCTCTTGAGACATTTAGCATTACAAAATATGATAAACAAATTTAGATTGCACTCCTTGATTTCTTGTTGAGTTTTAGTCAATATTTTGATGACATATCTATCGAGGTTGTTCTAGGGATGACAACAATCCATTTCTCTCAATCTACAAGGAGATCCTCCATTTTGAATTTACGAAGTTCAAATTTTTGTCCATTAAACTTTTCAATTTCTGTCCTTGAATAATTGGTCATTCTAAATAAGAATCAATGTTTTAGAACTCCTAGTGAAACTAGGTATTCTCTAGATCAAACAAAAAAACCATCAACAACAAAGGTGTCCCTTTAAATCCAAATATTTCTCTCTAACAATGTTAAGGATTTAGGTACCATTTACTATGATTATGCATAATAATTCTAACAGTTAAATATAACAAAATTTTACAATGGCACAAGCACATCACAAAACATACATAAATTTATCCTTTAAAACCCTTTACATGGAAAAACCAACAAACTAGTGAACTTTACCGGTCATCTATTATCATCATTCTTAACCATTGTTTACAACAATGACTTACTAGATCACAATGAATGAGGTGTGAACTAACTACACTTTACTTCTAAACTTATACAAGTACAAGTACCATATTGTGTTGTCTTGTTACAATTCATCTTTCCATCACACCCTATTTAAAGATGTAATACTCTAATTCATGACATCCGAAATAGTTACAACTAATTGCTCCATTAATGAAAATCCCTAAATTCCTAACAACTTTGAGTTATTTTGTTACAGTCAAGTTGACTAAGTCAACTTTAGTTGAATGTCACTATACCTTTTCGATTTTTTTCACGTGGTTCACGACCTCCAGAATATTTGTCGGGCCTTGTTACATCCCTAGTAATAATTCTAGGGGGCCCATCCAAAAGGTCCTTTCCCTATTGACTCTAGTTTTTTGAGCCTAACCCCGAAGGACCCAAAGAGTTGGATTTGTGAGAATTGAACCTATGACCTCAATATCAAACGGTCTTTGGAATAAGACTCCAACCAATTGAGATACCCGTTAGGGCTAGCCAAGCTTCTTGTTATCCAAGTGTTTGTTAAATTCTTTCTTGCTTTATGCTTGTCGACTTTCCGTCAATTAGTCATGGTCATCGACTCCATCCATCTACTTCAATTCCAGTCGACTTGTTGACCAATTGACTATCAACTTAGACCATCTATTTACATACAAATAATATAATATAACCAACCATACATATGTTCATATTTCTTATTTCATATATATACATATAAAGTTTTTTCAATAACATATTTATAATATGTGAGACTATTCTTGATGTTTAGTTCTTCAACAAAGCATTGATTTAATATACGTTATATTAAAACATCTATAATTTTTCCAAGTATTGACATTACTCTTATATTAAAACGCCTCTTTTGATTGACAATGACCCTATATATAGAGTAACGTAACACTATATCGATAAAAAAGAGCCTTTAAATCCAAGAGGATCAAAAGTAGATTTTTAGCTCCTGCTGCTTTGTGGCAAAAAAAAAAAAGTAGTTGGAATAACAACATGAGAACATACTCTAGCCGTTACATAACACAGGTTTGTTATTGTGTTTAAATTTAAAGGGAACGTGAGAGCACACTCTAGCCGTTACATAACACAGATTTGTTGTGTTTAAAATTAAAGGTATTTTCATAGTTATGGTGAAGCAACCATAACAATGCTCTTTAATAATTCCAAGGTTTAGAAAAACTAGAGGACCATTCATTGAATCTCTCATTGGAGAACACTAGCGAGAGTCAATTATTAAATGAATTATTCAATAGAACCATTCCTCAAGAGTATTATTATTATTAAAGGAATTTCAGTAAAGTTAAAAGAAATCATTATTATGTCTTCGACAGGGATATATATGATCGTTTAGGCCTATTAATTGGGGGTTTACATGAGATTTTTTTTGTGTTTTATAAAGTTTTTGCATAATTTGATTTTCAAGTGTATTAACTAATATTTTTTAAAACTAGTTTTTTGCATTTTCATTGGGTAATGGAGCTGATGTTTCTCTAGGGTCTTGTGCCCCAAGACCCGGTGGCAAGCTCTCATCAACAAAATTTTAAGACAACCAAATTTTGAAAGCATTGGATTAATGCATTTAATGCTTCTATTATGAAATTTTAAATACACATTAAATGCACCACTACTAATGTGTAGGGCAGTGAGAGCTTGTGCTCGTTTTCATATTTCAATGCCAGTGCATTGCCCGACCATCCAAGCTATGCATTTGGGTTCAACCAGCACGTTGCTGAAGTTAATTTGCGGTTTGGAGTTAATAGTTGACGGATGTAAGTATTATTCATTGTGTCACACTGACAGATTGTTTTGGCTGTGTAGAACGACGGGAGGAGGTGCTCAAATATCTGGGGTATTTCTAGGATGCAACATAGAAGGAACTATGAGTATGCTAGAAAGAATTTGGGCCGTCTAAAACATGGGGTTTCCATGTGTTTATGCCATGGAAGGAGCTGTTAGTTTTCCCTCGTGCCCCTGTATACCAGAAGGTCTATGGTTCAAAATTATATGTTGGCTCTATAAGCGTCAAGAAAACAAAGCTCTAATGGAATTACTTCTATGTGCCTTTCGATTTACGACTGCCTCTATATACGGTAATTCTAAGTTTCTTTCTCTCATTCAATTTTAAGGCTCCATTAATAGTTTACCACGCTGCTCATACCTTAATATTATTTATGCAATATTTGGTATAGGTTCAAGGAGTGTCGAATGCACGGTGGTTACAAGTTATGCATTGAAGAATATGTGATTATTTATTTCACGGTGGCGCTCACTATGTTCACTATGATCAAGTTCAATCCCTTGAGAGGGATGGACGGGACGTTATTCATCAGTATGTTGGGAGTTCATGTGTACTACTTCTCATCTTTTGTAAAATTTAGCTTATTCGCAGCAGAAGGTTTGGGTTTCATGAAGTTCTTCTATTTCTTGCTCTAGATAGTTTGGTCATTGGTTATTATCTGTTGGATTATTGCAATCCAAGATACTATACACCTATGCGTATATGGATTGAGTGGACATGTTCCCAACTAGAAGTTGGGTCTTTTTAATTTTGATCAATCAACTTGGGCGAGATGGAGAGAGTTTCTTTTAGATTAATCTAGAAGCTGGGTCTTTTTAATTTTGATCAATCAACTTGGGTGATATGGAGAGAGTTTATTTTACGTTAATCTTTTCTCAAGTTACATATGAATCCAAATATTATCAGATTTAGTACTTTAATACAAAGAAGTTTTTTCTTCTTCTTTAAAGCTTGCTTGTACATTTTTGTGGGAACTGGCCTTCCAGAGACATTCTCAAAAGACTCAAGAATATTTTTTTTCAAAAGATTTAGTCTCTTCAATATTCACACATAATATCAATGTTAACACAAAATATAGGGAAGAGAGATATTCTGGACCAAGGATTACCTCGTTTTGTTCAAATGTGAATACACAAACATTATTGATAGATTTTATCGCTTCTATAATGATATTTGCAGATTGGATATTATAATGCCAAGAATCATGGAGCAATCAATAAGTATTTTGTGTGATGCTGGTCTTGGTATGGCCATGTTCAGTCTGGGTTCAGTATGGGTATGTTTAGTACTTCTATGGGAGGCTCATTGAGGAGATTTCTTGCATATTCATCGATTTGGTCTAGTCAAATTTGCAACTTGTTTTCTCTTTCATATTGCAGTATAAACTTTTAGGAGACAGAGAAATCTATTCATGACATCATTCTTTTTGGAGTCTTAATTTTGTCTTTGATTATAGGCGCATTCCAATCACGAATCATATCCCGTGGAAATTCTATTGTAGCATTTGCAATGGCTGTGAGGTTTCCTATGGGGCCAGATGTAACCTTCTATCGTTGAGCCAACATCATTACCGGAGAGTGGCTGTAACACCCCGGTTTTGACCCCGTGGTATTGAATTGCATATGATGTAAATATTGTATGGAATCATGGCAAGGAGATCAAGGCCAAGGCTCTTCCACTGATTGATGTTTTGTGTATAGGTGATCAAGGTTGATTCCTACGGTTTATGGTGCTAAGTCAAGCACAGTATATATATTTGTGAGTATCATGTAAAATGCAAACTAATAAAAATACCACAACTAGCTATGTGCCACAATGTTAAAGAGATGGGGGCATTACTTCACAAGGAATAGGGAGGGGAATGTTTATACTTGAGCCATTGGGGAAAATCCATGTGTCAAAAGAAAGCACCGAAAAACATATGCACATTCCCTCATGCATTCACGTTTTCATCTTGCCTCACGTTTTGGGGAGTTTCCGGGATGTTTTTTATCATCTATCCTTCATTCTATCATGTCCCCTCCTGCCTTCAACAGGAGAAACATGACCATAGTTCCACACATTTAATGAATGTGCATCCAGCTCGGAGTTCAATCTATTCAATTCTATGTAAAAATTATCCAGCTTCTCAATACCAGAGAAATTTATGCTGTCAGTGATCCATTCGACGATCCACAAAGAAAATATCAGAGGATATCGAACAGCGGAGAAAGATCACAACGAAAATCGATGGTCACAATCTGTTACGCATTTGGAAACATATTGATGGCTGAGAATCAATCTCTCAAGAATCAACGGTGCAAAAAAATTGAGTTTGTGGAATCAAGAAATATGGAAATTATGATCCCGCATCCCGCATCCCACGTGCGAAACAGACCATTGCAGGAAGGAAAGTTGCGGATGGAGATCTTCGGGGGAATTGTGATCCCGCATCCGTCATCCCGCATCCCGCATCCCGCATCCCACATGCGAAAATACTGTTGCGAAAATAATTAGTTGCAAAAATAGAGATCGTGAAGCTGCATCTCGCATTCCCGCATCCTGCATTCCTACATCCTGCATCCTGTATCCCGCATGTGCAAAGGTGAGTTGCGGAAGTAAATCTGTGGGGAATTGAATTTACGAAAGGGTTTTTCCACATCCCGCATGTTGCAGAAAGAAAAGTTGCGGAAAGAAGATTTAACCTGTTAACAGAAGTCTTGGACAGATTTGATCATTCAAGCCATCACCATTTTGTCCATCTAAGCACCATAAACGTAATTTAAAAATGCATTGAAAGAAACATACACAGATGCATACAATTGCAATTATATAGTGGGAGCAATTCATCAATTCAACACATTAGGTATGTTCATCATATTTCATTAAGAAATTATAGTTGCAAAGATTAACATAGATATACTTATCTTTGAAAGAAGTTTGTTCCGCAACCAGCTATGTCGCTACAACGTTCCACTCAACCATAGGCCAGTGTGCTCATCAATCTCTCAGCAAAACTGCCACCCCCGAGCTGGGCATGATTCCCACAAGGAATAAGGAATAATAGCAGGCTCACATAGCCTAGAATACAACCAAACTCAGCCAAGACAACATAGTTGGGTTTATCAGGCTGCAAACAAACAAGCCAATATAATGTTGGGTTTATCAAGCTAATCAGCTAAGCCAACTAATAGATGGGTTTACTAGGATGCCAAGGAGCTGGAAAACTTGAACTGCTAATCTAGTGAGCTCAACCACCGATCGATGGACACCTCTACTAGATCAGGCTTGGCTCCTAAAACATCTACACACCCAAAAAAGGAAGCATCCCTTTCTCTTCTACATAGTCCCTCAGGCTATGCCTTCCATTCCAGTGTTGTTCAGGGTGTGCAAATACGAAAACCACCCCCTATAGATCTATTTGTGAGGTTCCTTCCTACACTAGGTTTATCAAGCTATTTTAGATCCAACCCCACTCCAAACTAGTTCAAACCAAGGAAAAAATATGCACACACAACAAACCACAAGGTCAAAACAAAAAACATGCTTCCACTCAGTTTGTGATAGAGGAGACCATTGCAAAACAACACTGAGGATTGAAACAACAGACAAACAACCTAGAACAAAACACGGTTCTCCTTGCAGGATGAACGTATAGCACACATAAATAGAATGGAAAAAAACATCTCAGTGAGAGTTCGATGATGGACTAGGCATGCACAATGAGGAAAAGAAACTGAAAACGTGAAGGATGGATGATCAAAATGTCCCAATGCTCCAAACAACATGAGGAAAGATGAAAATGTCACTGCATGAGGGAATGGCATACGTTTTTGTGTCTTTTCTTTTGACACATGGATTTTCCCCAAAATATCCATGTTAGACATTCCTCCTCCTTGTTCCTTAGGAAATCATGCCCCCATCTCATTATTTGTTGCATTGACATAGTTGGTTGTGGTTTTTTAATTAAATTGCATATTTATATGATGTCCAAAATTATATACTGTGCTTGACTTAGCACCATAAACCGTAGGCATCAACCTTGATCACCTATACACAAAACATCAATCAATGGTAGGTCCTTGGCCTTGATCTCCTTGCCATGATTCCATACAATATTTACATCATATATATTTAATGCAAACGAGGTAAAAAATGGGGTGTTACATTCCCCTCCCCCTTCAACAACACTATCCTTAGTGTTTTAAAAAATTGAACAAAAATTCTACGTTGGTATCGCTTTCAGTGTTCTACAAATTTGAACAAAAATAGATGTGCCAATCGCATGGCATCCTCCAACTCCCATGTAGCCTCTTCAGGACCGAAGTGCTCCCATTTCACCTTTACCTGCCCTATGGATCGGTTCCAGAGCATTGTGACCTTCCTAGCGAGGATGCGCATTGTCTCAATTTGGAATTCTCCCTCGGGTTCCACTTGAATCACATCCCAATTTATCACATGGTTAGGATGATGTACATATCTCTTAAGAAAAGAAACATGAAAAACATTATGATCCCAAGTGCTAGCAGGCAATGCAAGTCTATATGCAACTATCCCTATTCTTTAAAGCACTTCGAATAGCCCACAGTATCTAGGTAACATCTTGGCACAACTTCCAAGCTTCAAGGAACTCTTCTTTTCCCTCACTCTGAGGTAAATATGATCCCCAACACTGCACTCTCTGTTCACCCTATGCTTATCTGCATAGATTTTCTGTCTGTCCTGGGATTCTTTCAGATTCTGCCCGATATTTACAACCTCTTGCTCCATCTCTTTGAGTGATCCTGGACCAAGCACAACCCTGTTCACTGGATTATCCCAAGTCACTGGTGTCCTACACCTCCTGCCATACAAAGCTTCATATGGGCTCATCCCCAAGGATGCTTGAGGTTGATTGTTATAAGAAAAATCTACCAAGTGTAAATAATCTTCCCACTTGGTTGGTTTGTCCATCACATACATGTGAAGCATGTCTTCAAGCACTTGGTTAACTCTCTCTACCTTCCCATCAGTCTAAGGATGGTAGGCAATGCTGAAATTCAACTTTGTACCCAAATCTGCAAACAATCCCTTCCAAAAATTGGAAGTGAACTTGACATCTCTGTCAGAGACTATTTCCTTAGGTAATCAATGCAATTTGAACATCTCCTTCATGAAGATGTTTGCAATGTCATTAGTCTTATGTGTATACTTAACTGGTATAAAATGTGTTGCCTTTGTCAACTTGTCCACCACAACCATGATGGAATCATGTTTCCTCCAAGTCATTGGAAATCCCGTAATAAATTCCATGGAAATAAGTTCCCATTTCCATTCTGGAACTAGCAAAGGATGCAACAAACCTGCTAGGTGTTGATGCTCAACCTTTACCTGCTGAAATTTCATGCACCTTGAAATATATTCAGCCATGTCCTTTTTAATTCCTGGATAAAAGTACTTATTTCTAGTCGTAGCAATTTTCTTCTGATATCCTGGGTGACCAAGATATCAAGCTTGATGGATCTCGTCCATAACAACGCTCCTCAAATCTGCTACATTTGGAATATAAATTTTGTTCTTATGTAAGGATTCCATCTTCTTCTAATTTATATCCCTCATACTTCTTTTCAAGGATTTGCTGCTGCAACTTGTCTTTTACCTGCACATACAATTCATCTTTAGTAGCATGATTAACAATCTGCTGTCTCAAATTTGATTGGAAAATACTAAGAGATGCCACATGCATTTCCTACACCTTCCTACTAAGTGCATCATCTACCTTATTCTCTCTTCCTTTTATGTGTTTGATTTCAAAATCAAACTCACATAAAAACTCTAGCCATCTAGCTTGCCTAGCATTTAGAGTAGGCTGATCAAACAAATACTCTAGGCCACAATGGTCTGTTCTTAGCTCAAATATTCTTCCCATCAAGTAATGCCTCCACATCTTGAGAGCATGTACTATGGCTACAGGTTCTAGGTCATGAGCGACATAGTTTTTCTCACACTCCTTCAACTTTCTTAACTCATAACATATCACATGGTTGTCTTGCATAAGAACTCCTCCAAGTTTTTGACCGTATGCATCAGTGCACACCAAAAAATATTTCTTTGGGTATGCAAATTTCAAGACTGGTGCACTTGTGAGCAGATTTTTCAACTGCTGGAAGATTTCTTCACACCTCTATGTCCATTCAAACATTATCACATTCTTTTTCAAAGAAGTGATTGCATGTGTAACCTTGGAGAATCCTTCAATGAATCTCCTGTGGTATCCTACAAGCCCCATAAAATATCTTACATCTGTCACATTTCTTGGACTAGGTGTTATACACCTGAATGGCACCTCTCCATCCGAGTGCTGACATCCCTCAGGTTGGCACACAAAAGGACACTTATGGATAGAGGTTTGCCCAAAACACTATAGCTTGGCTTATGATGAAATACATTCCCTATATACCCAGCTGGTTACTTTGCTATTTTACCATGTTGAGATGTATTCGCGACTATTCTTTTATACAACTCACGAGTCATTCACGAGTCTCGGTTCATGCAAGTCGCAAATCCTTGTATTCGCGGGTTTCCCTTATGATTAGTCGCGAATCATTCGCGGGTTGCTCTACTACATACCCGCGAATGTGTCTTTTAACATTAAAACATAAAAATACGCGCTAATGGGAGATTAGTTAACCTATTTAACTTAATTTCCTTAACTGCTACAACTTCCCCAACCTTCGAGAACTGCCTTATTTCACCCATATAAATACAGGCCTTGGGGAGGGTGTTGGATATATACACTTGGAGAGCAAATTTATGCTGGTGGATTGTTGAAATAAGTCTTTGGAGCAGTGAAAATCAGAATCCTTTGGTTACAGAGGAGTACTTGTCTCAGACGTTGGGTTGTAACCTTAAACTCTTTCCATTATTGATAATAAAGAGATTACTTCTTCCATATGTGTTTCATGTCTTGTGGTTTAATAAATCTTTATATTTCAGTATGATATGTGTTTTATCTAACCTGCTTATATGTACATGAATTATCTTGTATCTGGAAGAGTGTTTCTTGACACGTGAAAGAGGAGCAATCTTGAAGACTTTGGAAGTGGAACAGAGAGGAAGAGGATAGCAAGGATTGACCTTTGTTTAACAAGTAAGTCCTTCTAACCCTCCTATTTCCTATTATGTACTTTAGAAGTCAATTGTCTGTAAGTAATTGAGTATGTTGGTAACCCCAGACCTATGGTTATTAGGTGCATAATCCTGTACAACAGAACTGGTGACTCTGCTGGGGATAGCCTAGACTGCTGTAGGTTACCTCTGTCCTCCTGACCAGTCTTTGCCTATGAGTCTGTTTGTGATTTTTATCCTGGTTCTTATTTCCTTCAGCGTTTGAAAGTCTTTGGTTTTTTCTTGATTTTTTGAGAAAATTTTTATACCCATTCGCGAGTTGTCTTTCTAGATAGTCACAAATACTGGTTTGCATTCGCGGGTTGTAATACTAGACAGTCGTGAATCATTCGTGACTTGCTCTTATACACAGTCGCGAATACTCCTGGAAATTGGGATTTTTAAGTAAGAGTTTGCTTGTTCTTTTCTTGGTGTAATCCCTGTTTTCTGAGAATATTTTCTTTAAGAACGATGTAGAGTTTGTTTGAATGCCTCAGGTGATCACACTTCATGCTTCTTGAAATCCCTTGAGTCTTTTGTGCTTGATTTATTTACTATTTGCATCCTGAAGTATTTTGGCCTGTTTGGGTTGTGGGTTAAAGTGTCTTAGTCCAGATCAGTGATCAGGGTCTTGGGCTCTATTTTTTCCAGTCTATCTTCTAACAGTAGCTGGTTGTCACTTGCCTTAGTAAGTCTGCAGTGATTCTTTGTCATTGTTTGCACCCAAGCTAGGGTTCCTAGTCTTCCTTTAGTGGTTGTCTGTTGTTTCTGTCAGCCTGTTTGCTTCAGTTTGTGGCTTTTATACAGTTTATAAGTTTCAAGTTTACTCAAGTAGAGTGCATTGTAGATGCATAGTAGATTTTTGAGCATTTTTAAACGTGAAATGAAAAAATAGTTAACCTTTTGCATTGTGATTTTGCATAAGTAGTGTTTGTTTCATTTTAAAAATATAATCTCAAAATATACAAAAATATAGGCTTAGTTTCTCTTATTGTTGCATTTAATTCGTCAATACATATTTGCAAGAAAATGAAAAGACGTTTATTTTATAGTAGTAGTTTTCTTTGAATACACCTTTACTTTCATTTGTTTCTTGTTTGAGTCAAAACACCATACAGTATATCACTCCGTTACCTCTTGAGTAAAGAACAACCCTCTAAAATAAACGCATAAATTAAAATTTACTAGTAAGTTTTTTATTTTTAGGGGCCTTTCACCCACTAGCTTAGGCTAGACTTGTGGGCTAGGGAGTGTAAACTTCCCACAAGTTATAAAATTAGACATAGTGGACCTTTATTTAGGTAAATCCTTGACTCTATCACTGTATCTGGGAAGTTCCTCTCAAACGGGAGTTAAGCACTAGGCCGTGTGGAGGCTTGGACAGAGGAGATAACCCTCCGAATCCTTGTCAAAGCGTAACCCAGGAATTTTGCGCATCTAGGGATTCTGTCCTAGATAGAGTTTTGGGCTCAGCTACCCTGCCCATGCGTACGAGTTCGGCTGATGACTATCCCCCCAGACTGTTGGTATTGCCAAGGTAGCCTTTAGTCTCTTGTCTTTTAGGGTTCATACCTAGGTAAACCGGAAGGTTATTTCTGGTTCACCTTGAACGGGCTTGGAAGGTAACCCTTGTTGAAATTTTAGGAGGGCGGTGGGTGATTCCTCTGCTTATGCCTAAGAACCACTTCAAGGACACCAAGTAATCGTTCATCATCTTTCTTTGGGAAAGTATATCTTTTAAACTGGTTTGATTGCTTGAGACTCTAGGAATTTTTTAGTGTATGCTCTATGGTTTTCCTGTGTTTAGTTGACCTTAGGGTGTGATTTGTCAAATTTTCAATTCTGGAGGACCAACCTTTTAGAAGGTCAAGAAGGTTGAGAAACCTTCCTCCTATGAACACATTGGAGCCTCCACCTTTACCCCAAAGGAGGAGATTAGACACAGACGGTTCGTTCGAACCTATAGGAATAAGTGAAGTTCTTGGTGAACCAGAACTCATTGCTAACCATTTTAATCTTGATACTGTCGAGATAGAAGAATTGCAGACTGACAAGTTTGCAAGAAATTTTAACACCCCCTTGACTAATTTAAACGATCCTATACGTGCAGGTTAGACCATTTGATTCACCAGTACTAGGTGTCCCTGTGGGTAGGACCATGTCTTCGGCAAAAGAAAGTCCTTTTGTGTTCACCTCAACCATTCCGGTTGAAGGGGTACTACCTCCCCCGGTCAGTGCCCCTAGATCTAGTTTGCCTTCTACACCTTTGACTCCAGCGAGCCAAGTGGTCCAACCACCGGTTCACTCCAACATAGGAGGTACTTCTGGTGACATGGTTGCTGGGATCCCCAGTATACCTACCATTCCTTCTTCCTTTCCTTACACTACCTAGAGTGGTCCAGTAGGATCCTCGGCTTATGTTCAAGGATTACTTTGGAATGGGGGGCACATTCCCCCATCCAATCCATACGTAGGTCCATCTCCTTCATATGTAGGAGTGCAGTTTGGGAGCAACACCTCTTATGGGAAAAGCTTCCAAACCCCTATTTCGGTCCCATACATGAGCTCTCCCTTTTCGTTGTTTAGCGGAGGGATACCTGCTCCAGTCTTTCAGACCCCTGCTTCTATGGGGATGGCCCGAACCACTTACACTGCACCTCCCACCCACAATCCTATGGCTTACGGATGGAACCCATTTCAAAGAAACCTTCCTACTTCACAATCGGTGGCTGGGGGCAACCCCACTTTTTCCCATGGGCATTCGGGGGCAGGTCCCTCTAATCCCCAAGCTGGCACATCTAGTGCCCCAGTTAGGCCCAAACTTCCTTTTCTGGCAACTTTAAACTTTTCAGACTTGTCAAAATTGATGAATGACCCAGTGAGGCATGACCCCTTGTGGCCACCTGTTCCCACCAAGTTGCCCTCGGATATCCCTAAGTTCGAAGGTAAAACTGGTGAATATCCTGGGGCACATGCCACCACTTTCCACTTATGGTGTTCTTCCAATTTTTTAATGAGGATTCAATTAGATTGAGGCGATTCCAGAGGACCTTGACAGGTACGGCTGCAAAATGGTATATTGAATTGCCTTCTGCTGCCTTTAGTAGTTTCTGGGATTTGGCTACTGCTTTCCTTAGCCACTTTCAGCTTCCGGTTCGATACGATTTCGGAACGGACTTGTTGTCTACTTTTAGACAAAACAAGGCTACCCACATCTCGGATCATATCCAAGAGTGGAGGAGGTGAAAGAGTCTTATCAAAGCCACCATTCCTCCTGAGTTTCTATTAGAATGGTTCCTTAAATCACTGTTGCCATACATATCTGAGGATGTTTCCACATCAGGAGTAACAAACGAAGAAGAATCCATACTTAGGGCCCAGCAGTTAGATTTGATTTATTCACAGTCTGGGATCTTATATGAGATCATCCCTGAAGCACCGAGGCCTTCGCACGAAGCAGAGAAGCC
The DNA here is from genome assembly GCA_001517045.1 of Pseudotsuga menziesii. Taxonomy (NCBI): domain Eukaryota; kingdom Viridiplantae; phylum Streptophyta; class Pinopsida; order Pinales; family Pinaceae; genus Pseudotsuga; species Pseudotsuga menziesii. The sequence continues at coordinate 266,310 of LPNX010030489.1, read as the reverse complement.
TAAGCCTGGACCCCATGCCGATGGTGTGGTTGGGTCCGTTAACTCTCCCATTGTAGAATCTTTGACTAAACAACTTCACCAATTGTCTGTCAAACAGTCTACGGTGGAGGAAACAAAGGCTGCCCCCTCTCCCCAAAATGAAAATGTTTTTGCGCAAACTTCTCAGAAGGGCAATCAGCAGCCCGCCGGGAAGAAAAAGAAGGGTAAAAAAGGAGAGGGAAACCAAAACAAGCCAAAGCCCACAAACAATTCTGATGGGGGCAAAAAAGAAAATAAGAAGGTCAAGTTCCCTTGTAAGTTGTGCCAAGAGGACCACCTTACTCACCTTTGTCCCCTTATGGATCAAGCCCAGAAGCTGCTCAAAGCTCAACAACCGGCTGTCCTGAAGGATCCTTTCCCCCAAGGACAGAATACTACTTCAGCTTCTAATGTAGCAGGGGGCACTCAAACTTCCCCTGACCCTAATTATATCAACATGGTTCAATCTTCGACTTTGTTACAAACCAGGAACAAAAACTATGAGAACGAGACTCTTGAGAAGGGTAAAGCTGTAGGTGAACCTTCCAACCCTCTCACAATAGAGAAACCTGCCGAAACTATGCCGAAGATACCGAAAGGTGTTTTCAAGAAGACCTTGCATAACCCCAATGCTAGGGCTGCTTCAAACTAATCTGTGGTTGAATATTTAGCTCAAACCCCGTGTGCAATGTCAACTTTAGAGGTGTTACAGAGTTGTCCTGCCTAGCGGGATGCTCTCTTAGCAGCTTTAGGTAGCATGGATTCTTCGAGTCTCATGGTGAAATTCAATCTATCTGATGTCAAAATTCGCCTGCCTTACCATGTATCCCTATCAATAGATGTTGTCCATGGTGGTAAGACCATTGTAAGGGAAATTGTTGATGAGGGAGCCTCTACATGTGTTATGTCCCTGGCCTGCTGGAAAGCTCTTGGATCCCCAGAGCTAGTCCCATCAAACACTTTACTTACTGCTTTTGATGGAAGATCCTTCCATCCTCATGGTATCTTGCCAGCTTTTGAGATTAAGTTAGCAAGAAAAGCAGTGTCTGTTGAAGTAGAAGTGATTGATGCTCCCTTGGACTACAATTTGCTTCTGGGAAGGAATTGGACTTATGCAATGTCTGCTGTTGCATTGACTATTCTTCGTGTCATGGTTTTTCCACATGAGGGAAAGTTGGTTACTGTTGACCAACTTGATTTTACCCGGAAAGGCCTTTTAGAGTCTAAGGATTCCACTGTGCCATTGGTTGATCAGGACAAACCCGCTGCACAGAGATTGGGGGTTGGAATGTACGCATCATTAATGGGGACATTCGATCTTCCAGGCCCGGTGAACTACATTGGTTCTACTACTGTGGGGAAGTCCATAGCTACGGTTGTCGATAGGACTGATCCTTGGGTCCTCCCAACTCCCCATGAACCAGAAGTGCCCTTATCAGCAGTGGAGGTAGCTTATCAAGCCATCACTAAAGCCACTGTTGATCCCATTCCAGATCCTCTAATAGTCTCAGATGATCTGGAAGGAGTCTATTTGCCCGCATGGGCAGGAAACTCTTTACATTCCATATATTTCTTAGATACCGTTTTACCTTTCGATGAAGCTATTCTGGAAGCCATGAGTGGATGCGATAAGATTTGTGAGGATATTCATCATCGATCCTATTTTCTTCCATATCTAAGCAAGATAGAAAACCAAGAGTTTAAAGTGAGACTGTCAGAATATATTGAGGTACCTATCAACCCTTTGCCTAGGGAAGGGGTGTTTGCTGATGGGAATATGGCAAACATTTCTGCCACTATACCTATCAATATCTTTGTGAACCCAGATGTCATGGAAAACATCTATATAGCTGCAAACTGCTCTCCGGAGGGGATTGCCATCTACACCGCCATTTTCAAGGAATTGCACGATATCTTTTCCTGGTCATATGAGGAGATGCCAGGCATTTATCCATCTATTGTTCAACATGAAATCCGAACCTATCCTGATGCCAAGCTGGTTCAACAGAAATTAAGACCCGTGAAACCGCGTAAAGCGGCGGCTGTAAAGGCAGAAGTTGAAAAGCTGTTGAAAGCTAGTTTTATATATCCCATAGCTTTGACTGAATGGGTGTCCAACCCTGTTCTAGTTGATAAAAAGAAAGGGACTATTCGCGTTTGTACAGACTTTATAGACCTTAATAAAGCCTGTCCTAAGGAAAACTACCCCACACCATTTATAGACCAGATCATAGATGCATGTGCGGGGAGTGAGGTGTTTTCATTTATGGATGGTTTCTCCGGCTACAATCAAATCCAAATCAAACTGGAAGACCAGCATAAAAATGATTTCATTTGTCCCTGGGGTACATTCGCGTATAGAAAAATTCCCTTTGGATTGAAAAATGCTGGGGCTACCTTTCAATGGGCTATGAACTTTGCTTTCCATGACATAAAATCCATTGTCGAACCATACCTTGATGATCTACCTGCACATTCTCGCAAGAGGATCCAACATCTAGATCATTTACGGTTAATTTTTGAACGATGCAGATATTATAAAATTTGCTTGAATCCCCACAAGTGTGTATTCTGCGTTGACTCAGGAAGATTACTCAGATTCATTGTCTCTAGTAGAGGCATTCAGGTGGATCCATTGAAAGTTGAGGCCATTGTAAATCTGCCTCCTCCTCGTTCTCTCAGGAAACTTCAAAGCCTGCAAGGAAAGTCTAAATTTCTTCGACGTTTTGTCGTTAATTATGCCAAGATCACTAAAGGTTTCATGCGCTTTCTTAAACAAGACACTCCATTTATATGGGATGAAACTGCACAACTTGCATTCGAGGCATTGAAAAAAGCTTTGCTGTCGGCTCCTTTGCTACGTCCACCAGATTATTCTAGGGATTTCATATTATATCTGGCCGCATTGGAGTCGACCATTGGGTAGTTCTAGTCCAAGAGGACGAAAAGCTTATTGAGCATGTTGTTTATTATCTTATCCGTGCTTTGGCTGGAACTGAGCTTAGATACTCCCACGTCGAGAAGTTAGCCTTAGTAGTTGTTTATGCTGTTCAGAGGTTGCGCCACTAAATTTTACTGAGGACCACAACAGTAGTGGCGGATGTGAATCCGTTCCAATATGTTTTATCCCGACGGATCGTTGGTGGAAAATTTAACAAGTGGATAGTCATTCTCCAAGAGTTTGACTTGGATTTCCAATCCCCTAAGTCTAAAAAGTCCTTAGTTTTTGCTGAGCTAATAGCATAATTTCCCACTGAAGAAAATGTAGTGGTTGAGGATGACTCATTCCCAGATGAGTACATCTTCCTGATATCTACCTCTGATCCTTGGTACGGGGATATTCTTATATATCTCCAGAATTTGAAGTATCCTTCCGCTTACTCTAGGGAGGAACGACGTAAGTTACACCTTCATGCCAAGAACTACCTCATTATAGGAGATACATTATATCAACGAGGGGTAGATTCTGTCTTGCGTCACTGCCTTACTCATGAGGAAGCGGAGATTGTCCTAAATGATTCCCATAGTGGAGCGTGCAGGGGTAATTTATATGGGTTAGCAACGGCCCAGAAGATATTACGTGCCGGTTATTTCTATCCCATGATCTTCAAAGATTGTGTGGAAGCAGTGAAGCACTCTCATCCATGTTAGCTTTACACCAAAAAAATGCGGTCACATCCTGCTCCGTTATTTCCTGTTGTCTCGGTAGGCCCCTTCATGAAATGGGGGATTGATTACGTGATGTGCAACCTAGTCTCGGCTGGAGGGAACAAATACATCATTGTCGCTGTTGACTATTTTATGAAATGGGCAGAGGTAATGCCTACTTTCAAAGACAACGGGGAAACAACAGCTTTCTTTGTTTTCAATCAAATTATTGTGCGGTTTGGTATTCCCAAAGTGATTTTCATTGACCATGGAAATCATTTTCAAAATAATATGATGACAGAACTGACTACAATGATTGGATTTAGACAAGAACATTCTTCTCCATATTATCCGCAAGCAAATGGTCAGGTCGAGGCTGTTAACAAGACATTAAAAACTATCCTTAAACGGACAATTGATGCAGCCTGTTCTAATTGGCACATCATGTTATATCCTACTCTTTGGGCTTACAGAACTAATGTAAATACTGCCATGAGTTATTCACCTTTCCAACTTGTTCACGGGGTGGAAGCAGTTACTCCGATTGAATGCGAAATCCCGTCTTTGAAAATAGCCATTCATGTGTTACCTGATACGACTGAACTTGAAGAACGTTTAGTACATTTAGAACACCTTGATGAGCAACGTAGAGTTGCGTTGACTGCGAATCAGGCTCATAAAAATAGGGTTAATTCTCAATATGATAAAACGGTCAAACCTAGGGTTTTCTCTGAAGGGGAACTTGTCTTGCTTTGGGACCAAGATAAAGAACCCCTGGGGGCAGCAAAATTCAAGGCTATGTGGTTAGGACCCTATGTCATGTCAAAGGTATTAAGTAAAGGCACATATGAATTAGTATATTATGATGGGAATAAGCTGCCTGAGCCTAGAAATGGGCTCTAACTAAAGAAGTACTATGCTTAGGCCTAGCACTTTTTCTTGTATTTTTAGTGTATGTATTTATGTTATGTACATTAGGTTGTCAGTTTTGTTTTTTATATTATCTGCTAGTTGTTGCAGATGTCTTCCGAAATGTATATAGGTTTCCCTGATGGCACTAGCCGTCACACTTGTAACCTGGCTTTAGCAGCATGGGTTATCTATTCTCCCTCAGGACAGCTTGTTGCCGCGGGTGGCGCTTGTCTTGGTCCTGCTTCTAATAATGTTGCTGAGTATAGGGCTGTCATTGAGCTCCTATGGGATGCTTTGTCACATGGCATCACCCAGCTTGAAGTCCATTTGGATTCTTAGTTGGTAGTTTCCTAGCTTAATAGAGCTTATCAGGTATGAAATCCTATCTTGTTACGTCAGTTTATGCAAATTCGTTTACTGGAAAGACATTTTGAAGTTATTACTTTCAATCATATTCCACGAAACAAAAATTCATTGACTGATGCATATGCTAATTATATTTTGGATTGGCATCTCACACACATTCCATAAAATATACATTTAAAAAACACTTGTAAATAAGCCGACAACCAAACATCAATATATATATATATATATATGTAAAATATCTATCTGTATATAGATTGAGTCTGATCCGTAGATCCATTCATATACAAAATATACAAAAATGCGGATCATAATCCATCAAAATGCCCTAGGTCTAAACTGGACCGCCCTGGCCACTAGGACCACCTTGGTCCCCATGATCTCTATGCACCCTGGCTTCCTCAGCCTCCTCGGCCTCGGCAGCCTCCACCGCATCTCTATATACAAGTACTGCTCTAGCTACTCGCCTGAACAGACGTATCCAAATCAGTGGAACCCCTACTACAAACTCCTGCATGGCTGTAGGTATATGCTCAATCCGTATCATAGGTACTCGCTGGGTCAGCCTGGCCAGCTTCCCCTTTAGTACCTGGATCAATCCTGGGTCTCCCCCTACAACTAGACGCACGAACATACAAGGATGCCCTTCAGGGTGGACTGGTCCAATATCTACATTTTAACATAAGAATAGGATTAAGACTTGTACATATGCATATATTCTATCATTGGAAAATTCATAAAAATTTGAAAATGATAAAAATTAAAAATTACTTACCCATGTCGCCCCATATTCCTCCTGGAGGGAGGACAAGGTCGGGATCACCTCAGAAATCCATCCCGGCATATGGAAACTGCTCCAGCGTCGGCAGCTGTCGTTCCCACCATGTATAAAAGTCATCATCGTAAATGCTGTGTACTATGTGTCCTCCTCCTTAATGGAGGAAGATGTCTCCCCACCGGCTCAGCCTTGGCTGACGTGGAGATCTGACCTGTAGTGGTATAGCAGGGCTCATGGCTGGTACTCTCTTAAAAAAGAACGCTACTAGTATGCTTGCATAGACAAAATTCTTGCGTCTTCCCCTTTTACAGTCGAATAGTTGTCTCTTCATGATGGGGAGAACTCTCGAGCACCAATCATAAAGAGCACCTCTAAAGCAGTCCACTGCCACCCTCATTTGATTCCTGGTGGCCATATGTAATCCTGTTGACCCTGCAAGTCTCACAATGGTACTAGCTAATACCTGGAGTGTGAAATCCTGGATGTCTGCTATAAGAACGCTGCTGCCCTTCTTCTGCGTACCCGGTGTACAGAATATGTCAACATAGTTTTGAACACTCAAGGAGTCCCCGCCCCGGCCAGTGCCCTCTAGATTCACCGGTGCCCCCCATTGTGACAACCCGGCAATGAAATATATATCTTCCACGGAAAGCTCTAAGGTCTCACCTTGAAGATTGAACATCCCCATGTCATGATCCCAATAATTGACCATGAATTCTAGTAAGTGGACATTTGCCTACATGGGTGATGTACAAAAGAACTTCAGCAACCCACATGTCCTCAATTCTTGGATGGTGGGCGCGCTTTGGAGCGTCACATGATCCATTATTTCATGCTCCCTTTCTCTCCACTCCAGCACCATATTTTTCCTGGCAAATACAAGTAATTGAGTTGAGTATTCCATAATAAAATTTTTGAAAATTTTGCATATTTTTGAAGTTTTGCCCTATCACGCAGCATTCGCGACTGTCCATTGGGGCAGGTCATGGATCATTCATGGCTTTCTAGTTAGAAAACCCACGAATGAAACGCGTATTCACGACTCTTGTGCTTAGCAACCCACGAATGCGCATTGCAATAGTTTGGGATGATAAAATATACTGAATTTGACATCAAATCTAATATTTGTTTGGATCAAATTGACGGGTTTAGGGTGTAGATTTACCTGAAGCTGACGGATTCCAATTCTGATGGTCCAATTGTCCACAGTGATTGATCAAAGGTAGAGGGTAAACTTTCCTTTTTGGTTCAAAAAGTTCAAATGGTGAGAAATGTTTTAATTTTCAAGCTATTTATAGAAATAATATTTCATAAAGTGGGTCTTTTTATATAGTTTGAAATGTCAATTCACTAATATCACCCTTTTTGTGCCTTGGAACAGGTTTATCCACTTTTACAAAGTGTTGTTGCTTCTATAGGGTGGTTTTCGCTATTTCCAACACATGTTGGCATCTTATCACTCCACATTAACCTTAGTATGCAACATTTCGCCATGGACTATGGTATTCTAAACCATTAGTCCCTTGCCTCTACCATTGTTCTTCCGTGGCTAGGGTCCTTATTTCATGAGTATCATCTTTATATGCCCTTGTCATCCTTTGGTACTCATACTGTTACTGTTTCAAGCCCAGGGGTTTCCTCATAGCTATTTTTCACGCCAACTAGAGCTTATTATGAATCTCTTTTTACAAGCTATCCCTTTATAGGACTCCCTACCCTTATGGTGTTTCTTTAGGCCCAGGTCTGACTCCTTCAAAACAGACTTGACTACCAAGTTATCTCGTCCGTTCAAGCTCGTTAAGAATATGTGAACGGGCATCCGCATTGGTGGTAGGTTATCTCTTTCTCGGACCATGCGGAATAATACAAGAAAGGATCACTCTCTTTTCTTTTGAATTGAGAAGAGTATTCTCAGGTATAGGTTTATCACTTTTCCAGACCTGAGGGACTAAATTTACGGAAAAGGAACACCCGATTTGAGCTTAGTTTTCTCTTTTTTGTGCTCTAGACCCAAACATGAAAAAGATTCCAAGTGTACTTTGTGTCTTTGTCATGCTCGTTAAACACTAAAGAATAAAGCAACGAGTTTATTGTTGTAAGCCCCATTTCTCGTAACCAAATGGATCTTTCTGAGTGATCTTGCTTTCCTTCACACTCGTAAAACTCAAGCTATTCTATGCTGTTTTGGAAGGAGCGTTGGGTAGGTGGTAATTTAACCTTTTTCAGACCTCCCTGACTAAGTACGAAAAAGGTTCACCTTTTCTTCTTCGGAAGTTAAGAGAGTTCTTCTGTGGTTTGTTTTATACTTTTTCGGCCTCAGGAGACTAAATTGGACGAAAAAGGACCCCCTTGGAGTCTTCTTTGGCATTTTTAGACTCTCTAAATGTGAAAACACTGGCTGAGCATGTACTAGTTCGGGCTCATTAAATCCACGAATCAGTGACACTATCAAGCATTATTTTCCCATCTCTTCAAGCTTGTTAAAAAATGAAGAGGGAACCGAGTTTACTTTCCTGGACTCATTAAAACTTAACAGGGAAGGTAAGGAAGAAGTTTTCTCTTGTTTTTCGTAATGGCAGCATGTCATCCTTGAACATAGCACTCTTTGCTTTCTGATATCCATGTTTCAGTGTGTAGTTTTGTTCAGATATCACTTTGAGTTTCTTACTCCTCCTCTTGTCCGTTATACGTGGGGAATCTGATCATGTCTCCTACATGACAGATAAGTCTAGTTGGTCTATCTGTTCGTTATACGCTGCCTTGGGTCATCTCTGTGTTGTGCTCACCGTTCAAGGACTCTTCCCAATGTTTGATCTATAGCCTGATCCCATCATTGTTATATCTATTATCTATTTGTGTCTCCCTTCTTTTGCCCAGTTCCTAGTCACTCTTGTGATCCGTTGGAGGATCTGTTGCCTTCCTTATCACAGCATGGTTCTGTTTTCAGTACTTCATGATGGAGAAGACCTAGAGTTTGACGATCGTACCTCAGGATTCACTTTCATTATTGGTGAATTCCTTTGCCTCAGTTGTCAATTATCATCTATTGGTTGACAAACTGTTGAATCCTTTCCATGTTCGACTTCAACTTACCCTTATTCACATGGCTTGGATTGTACTGGTTCTTTGGGATCTTTTATGAAGACCTTAGTTCATACTTATGGACTAAGTTGCGCACGATTATGTTTGATCAATCTACATAGCTTCCAGATCTTTGAAGACTCATCATTATTGTATGTTGTGGCTTCGATCCACCTTTGTAATATACGTGGTTTTATACCCGTATCATATGATGTACTCAAATATTGTAAAGGAGCTAGTGTTCCAGTAAATTGAACATAGCATCCTCAGATGTAACTTTGTACATGACATTACTATGTATTTGTTTCAGGTACTCTCTCTGCTCCATTGGATTTCTGAGTTTCTCCAGCGCTAAATATTATAATGTATTTTGGCCATCGTTCCCCTCTGACCTCACACATTAGGGGGCATCTGTTATACACTTGAATGGCACCTCTCCGTCCGAGTGCTGACATCCCTCAGGTTGGCACACAAAAGGACACTTATGGATAGAGGTTTTCGCAAAACACTATAGCTTGGCTTATGATGAAATACATTCCCTATATACCCAGTTGGTTACTTTGCTATTTTACCATGTTGAGATGTATTCACGACTATTCTTTTATACAACTCGTGAGTCATTCGCGAGTCCCAGTTGATGCAAGTCGCGAATCCTTGTATTCGCAGGTTGCCCTTATTATTAGTTGCGAATCATTCACAGGTTGCTCTACTACATACCCGCGAATGTGTATTTTAAAATTAAAACATAAAAACACGCACTAATGGGAGATTAGTTAACCTATTTAACTTAATTTCCTTAACTACTACAACTTCCCCAACCTTCGAGAACTACCTCATTTCACCCATATAAATACAGGCCTTGGGGAGGGTGTTGGATATATACACTTGGAGAGCAAATTTATGCTGGTGGATTGTTGACAGAAGTCTTTGGAGCAGTGAAACTCAGAATCCTTTGGTTGCAGAGGAGTTCTTGTCTCATACGTTGGGTTGTAACCTTAAACTCTTTCCATTATTGATAATAAAGAGATTACTTCTTCCATATGTGTTTCATGTCTTGTGGTTTGATAAATGTTTATATTTCAGTATGATATGTGTTTTATCCAACTTGCTTATATGTACATGAATCATCTTGTATCTGGAAGAGTGTTTCTTGACAGGTGAAAGAGGAGCAATCTTGAAGACTTTGGAAGTGGAACAGAGAGGAAGAGGATAGCAAAGACCGACCTTCATTTAACAAGTAAGTCCTTCTAACGCTCCTATTTCCTATTCTGTACTTTAGAAGTCAATTGTCTGCAAGTAATTGAGTATGTTGGTAACCCCAGACCTATGGTTATTAGGTGCATAATCCTGTACAACACTAGGCCAATTCATAATGGCTTCAATCTTGTCAGAGTCCATAGATATACCCTATTTTGAGATAATGTGACCCAGATACAGAATTATATCCTTATAGAAGTCACACTTGGTCAACTTTGCATACAACCGATGCTCCATGAGCAATTGTAATGTTAATATTAGATGCTCTTCATGCTCTTCCTCATTCTCAGAATAAATAAGAATGTCATCAAGAAAAATAAGAACAAAGTTGTCCAAATACATGTTGAAGACATTATTCATAAGGCACATAATGTAGCTGGTGAATTTGTGAGACCAAATGGTACCACTACAAATTCATAATGTCCATACCTTGTTCTAAAGGTTGTCTTATGAATTTCTTCATCCTTTATTCTCACGTGATGGTAGGCAGAGCTCAAGTCAATATTGGAAAATATCTTTGCTCCTCTCATTTGATGAAAGAGGTCATGAATTCTAGGAAAAGGATATTTGTTCTTCATAGTGACTTTGTTTAGTTGTCTGTAATCAATACACAATCTGAGTGTACCATCTTTCTTCTTCACAAACAGAACTGGTGCTCCCCAAGGAGACACACTCGACCTGATATAATTATTCTCCAATAACTCTTGCAGTTGCATCTTTGACTCTAGCATTTATTGGAGTACTCATCTCGTAGGGTGTCTTGGAAACTGGTGCTACTTTTGGCACAAGTTCAATTGTGAAATCAATGTTCCTCTTTGGAGGAAGCCCTGGAATCTCATGAGGAAAAACATCCCTGAATTCTTGCAAGACAAGATAGTCCTCCAACCTAATAGTTTCATTCTTTGTTGCTTCCAAAACATGAGCTGCATACAACTGGAAACCCTTCCTACAACACTTCTTCAGCTGCATTGCTGAAATCTGCCTCATAGAAATCACCTTTGGAATGCTTCTTACAACTCTTGGGCTCCCTTCTTCATCCATGCATTCAAAAATCTTATTATAGCAGTCAAGTTTTACGATGTGAGCTTCTAACCAATCCATTCCAATGAGAACATCATAGGAACCGAGTGGTAGAACATTCATATCTACACAAATAACCAATCCATTCATCACCAATGGACATTTTTCGACCACTTCACTAACCTTTCTCTTAGTTCCATTGGCTAGCTGAACTAACCACAATTTTCTATGCTTTACTTTCTTAAAAGCACAAATCTCCACTACTCTAGGAGCAATGTAACTGTGAGTAGAACCAGGGTCAATCAAAATAGAAATAGATTGCTCAACAATCTTACCTGCAACTTCAACCACAGTTGACTGCTGATATGTCTGGTGTTCCTCCAGTGCTGCATAAATCCTAGGAACGACCCTTGCTACTTGACCAACTGTTTCTGCCTCTTGAATGTTGTAAGCTAGCCTTTCATTCTCATTCTCAAGTGGACAACACCTGCGCATGTGGGGTCCTCCACATTTCCAACATTGGAGTGGTTCTCTGTTTTGTTGCAGATCTCTTAGCTTTCTCCCACCACTCTAGCCAGCTGCTTCTCAACTTGGGATGGTTGTTTCTCCTAATTCCTGAAGTTAGAAGGTTTGAAACCTTTCTTCCTTTGGTTAGACTTCTCATTCTTCTTGTCCTTCCATGTCTTATGATAATTAGGCTTTCATTTTCTTTGCTCATAGAAATACTTAGCTTTCCTTATCGCTTCTTCCAGATTTCTAGGTTCATAAAACTCAATTCTGTCTTTGTAATACTGAGGCAATCCACTCAGGAAATGTTGGATTTTCATCTTCTCATCTTTGATGTACCTGACATACCTCAATAGTTCCAAGAACTTATTTTCCTATTCTTCCATAGTCTTTTGTCCTAATCTTAGCTCATGGAACGCTTTGATGTTATCATCATAGTACCTGTCAAAGAGGTACTTCTTCTTGAAATAATTCTCGAACTGTTTCCACACAATATTCCTTTCATTAATATTCTTCACTTTCCTGAAGTGCTCCCTCCATATGGATGCCCTTCCAATCAAATTGAAGATGGATACTCTAGCCTTCATATTTCCTGAATAGTCTTGGACTTGGAAATATTTCCTCATCCCAAGAAGCCAAGCTTCAGCTTCTTGACCATCCTTTATCTCACCATTGAAGGTGGGAGGCCTTGCCTTCTTAAATTCATCACGTGAACGGTTCTAGTAGCACCTATTTATCTCATTCTCGCAAGAATAATAACTTGAACCACCAGTGGATCCTTCATAGTCAGATGACCCGCCAGGATATCTCTTTCTTCTTTCGACAGTTCTCTTACTTCCTTCTGGTCTCACTGTTTGGTCCCCAGAGTTCATCTACCTTTGAATGTCTGTCGAAATTCACAGCATGGCTACATTCATCTGATTCTGCTCCTCTAGAGCCTTAACCAATCTTTCATTATCTTCCCTGTGACTTTGCATATCCACACTCAGGATTCTCTTGGTGGCATAAAAATTAGGAGGAGTATCTTGAATCCTCCTCTCATTCGACTCTATCTCAACATTTCCAATTTGGACATTTTCTCCCATCGCATCTTCCTCGTATTCATTGGGGTTCTGCGCATCTTCGTACATGTTGGTTCTCATGGCTCAGCTGAACCAAATTTACCGAATTGCACTATCTCGAGGGATTCCCTTTGCAGGTGACTATAATTCTGCAAAAATGTGTTAATAAACAAAATTGTTAGATAATATTAAAATCAAAACCACTTACCCACTACCCATGGCAGTTTTCCTTGTTATGTAGCTAACAATATTTTGAAACCATTTACCAATAGCTCTATTAACTGTTCAACTTGGTCCATTTACGCCCTAACACTTCAACCATCATCTCTGATACCACACTGTCACGTCCCCTCCCGCCTTCAATAGGAGAAATGTGATCATAGTTCCACACATTTGATGAATGTGCATCTAGCTCGGAGTTCAATATATTCAACTCTGTGTAAAAATTCTCCAACTTCCCAATAGCATAGAAATTGATCATGTTAGTGATCCATTCGACGATCCACGAAGAAAATATAAGAGGACATCAAACAACAGAGAAAGATCGCAATGGAAATCGATGGTCACAATCTGTTCCACATCTGGAAATAGATCGACGGCTGAGAATCGATCCTGCAAGAATCAACAGTGTGGAAAACTTGAGATTGTGGAATTGGGAAATATGGAAATTACGATCCTGAATCCCGCATCCTGCATTTACGTGTGGAATAAACCATCGTGGGAAGGAGAGTTGCAGATGGAGATCTACGAGGAAATTGTGATCCTGTGTCCACTGCCAGTGCACTCATCAATCTCTCAGTAGCACTGGCACCCTCGAGCTGGGCATGATTCCCAAAAGGAATAAGGAATACTAGCAGGCTCACATAGCCAAGAATACAACCAAACTCAGCCAAGCCAACATAGTTGGGTTTATCATGATGCAAACAAGCAAGCCAATATACTACTGGGTTTATACTGCGGGGGGGGTGTATGCTCATTATTGTGGTTCATTCAAAGATGTAAGAAGAACCGTGTCTTTTCCCTGTGTTTTTGTTCTGAACCATTTACTCTTATCCAACAGTCGTGAACCTCACGGGATGAGCGATTTTTTGTTTTGCTGAGAGATTAGGCGGTGGAGATCACTCGATGTTAGGAAAGAGTGCTCCTCCGTGCTTTCCCTAGTGCCATCGAGCATTGATTCATTGTTATGAACGATGGTTTGATTTACCTAAGTCACGGAAGGTGTTTCTATAGTGGTATCCTATGTTACAGAGTGAGTGGAGCTTGTTTACTATGTTTTACCTTTTGGTTGTTGTGATGTGCACCCTTGTTTGGGTTTGATTTGTATGCAAGACTTAGGGGTGGAAGAGAAGAGGAATGGGATTGTTAACCTAGTGTACATATGAAGCTCATGAAAATATAAGAGTGGTTGGTGAATCCCCACTGCATGACCCTTAAGAGAACTGAAAGGGAAGGCATAGCTGGAGGCACTGTGGAGAAGAGAGGGGGATGATTCCTTGTGTTGGGGTGCGGTTATTTTGGATACTAGGCCAGATAGATCTTGTGTAGGTGTCCCTAGCTCTTGAATGAACCACTAGCTTAGCCTTTATACCTTTCCACTGCCTTAGAATAATGTTCACCCAAGGGAGTGTTAGAATAATCAACCCATAGTTACCTACCTTAGACATTAAATTAATCATTTTTGTCTTATTTGCCTAGTTTCATGTGTCCCACCTTATGCAAGTTGTCATTTGCCTATCCATAGTGGTCAAATTGCCTATTTTGACTCATGTAGCGCATGGAAAACCTCAAGGAATCAATTCTGCTTTATTCCTGGCCTCCTAGGCGCCCTTCTGCTTTTTCTGCTTTATTGCCTGCTTTTTCAGTGCTTTAAGGCAATTGGGAAAGTTTGACTAGGTGAGGTGAACTAGTTTTTTGTCCTCTACATCCTCCACTCTTTTCTCCTTTGAAAAGAATGTATGAGTTGTCATTCCATCACTCTTTAGCTTGCGTAAGTGCTTTTTCCAATTCGTGAGCTCCATGACTAATTTGGAAACTACTTTATGCACCTATGGGGGAATTGCTTAATTTTAGTAAGCTTGCTTTTGACTAGATTCGAATTGCCTCCTCATGCATCCGAATATCCTATGTAATTATTTAATGTAGCAACCTATTATGTTACAAGGTTGGCTATTGTACACTTATTCAATATGGTTTAGTGTTCAACTCCATATCCAGTCTCTTTTGTGAGTGATTTTGCATGTACAATTGATAATTGCTATGAGTAAAATTAATCTATCACTGGGTTCAATTTCCACATGGTATTAGAGCCATTGTAGATCAATTTCTCTCCTTCAAAATTGTTTTGCAGGTTCGACATCAGTGACTGGGAGCCTTGTACTGACAGCCGGGACAATTTCTGAGCTATGGATCAATCTCAGAAGATCATCTTGACTCGCTTCAATTTCTTTGAATGGAAAGCAGAGATGGAGATACTGTTGAGAGAGAAAGGCCTCTACAGGGTGACTATGGCAACAAAATCAGAGCCCAATGCAACTGGAGAGAAGATAAAATGGCACAACAGGAGGGATGAGGCCTATGGTCTCCTGTGTCTGAGTATTTCCAGAGACCTCCTTTTCCATCATGATGGATTGACATCACCGAATGAAGTATGGGAGAAGCTTACTGATCTTTTTGGAAATACAGATGAGATGAGGGGACATCAAATCGAAAATGAAATGATCTCCCTGATTCCAAATAGCTTTGAATCACTGCAACTCTATTTCTCCAAGTTCAAAGCACTTGTTTTGCAGCTAAAACAATGTGGGATCGAAAAGAAGGATGATCAGCTGGTCTTGGCCATTCTCCCGAAGCTTGGCCCTGACTATTCATTGTTTGTTTCGACCTTCTATGCCACAAAGTTGACAGCTCAAACCTGGAAGATGCCTAGCCTTGCAGATTTCATGGAATATCTCACACAAGAACAGGACAAGCTGGTGATGATGGGCACCATCAAACCATCCAAAGACCAAGCTCTGGTTGCTGGAGGTTCAAGGGTGGATTCAAAAAGAAAAAAGAAAGATAAAAATCCACCTGAGCAAAAGAGAGACAAGAACAAGTCTCCGGAGGAGCCACAAGGTTCCAAGAAGAACTACCAGAAGAATAAAAACAAAGGAGAAATGAGCAAGTGCGCATCTGCAATAAGGGCAATCACACTGAAAGCTCTTGTATGAAGAAGCAAATAGACATGCTGACCCAACTCTTGGAGAAGAATGGCATCTCCCTTCCAGACAGATCAAAGAAGAGAGAAGGAGGATCAAGTTCAAATGACAGAGAGAGAGTTGATGCATTGGTTGCTGGCACATCAAGCTCACCTAGTTTTATCATTGATTCTAGAGCTTCAAGACACATGGTTTCGACCAAGGAGGCATTCTCCTCACTTGACATGTCGAAGGTACCACCTATAGTACTGGGAGATGACTCTCTCACTGAAAGTTTGGGCAAAGGGAGGATTGATGTTGATCATGGTCAGTTCAGAAATGTGTTGTATGTGCCTGGTCTTGCCTCCAACCTCTTATCAATGTACCAGATGACTCACACTGGGTCTCCAAAGAAGGTCATATTCTCCCCTGATGAAGTTGAGATCATAGAGATCTCAAGTGGTAAAGTCATTGCAAAAGGAGTTGCAAATCATGCTCAAAAGGTATACATGTTCTCACACTTCCTACCCTACTCAAACCCCTCTGCTCTTCTGATTCATGCTAATGAGGCAAGCAAGATTTGGCATGAAATATTTGGCCACCTAAATTACAAGTATCTTTCTGATCTTAGTGAAAAAGAGATGGTCATAGGGTTTCCCAAGATAAAATTTTCCAAAGGAGTCTGCGAAGGTTGTATCCTAGGAAAACACCCAGAGCATAAATTTGAGAGAGCTAGTCATGAGAGAACCTCTGCACCCCTCGAGCTGATCCATAGTGATGTTTCTGGCCCATTCCCTCATATGTCCATGAGTTAGGCCAAATATGCATTGAATTTCATAGATGAATTTTCCAGGTATTGCTGGGTTTACTTCCTTAAACACAAGTCTGAAGTTTTTGGCCTCTTCAAAGTCTTTAAGGCTTTGGTTGAAAACCAGTCTGGGAGGAAACTCAAGGTCCTTATATCTGACAATGGTGGTGAGTATGTCAAGTCTGAGTTTATTAATTATTGTGAAGATGCAGGTATTCATATGCAGCATTCTATCCCTTACACACCACAACAGAATGGTGTTGCTGAGAGGAAGAATAGATCACTGAAGGAGATGGCAACATGCATGATGGAGGCCAAAAATTTGCCACCAAAGTACCGGGCCAAAGCTATCAACTGTGCAGCCTATATCAAGAACAGGGTGCCTCATAAACAGCTTGATGGTATGACTCCTTTCGAAGCATGGAGTGGGCACAAGCCAGATGTGACCCATTTCAAGATTTTTGGCTCAAGGGCTTGGGCTAGAATTCCAACAGAAAAGAGAAAGGCTTTGCAGCCCCAAATCCAAGAGTGTCTATTTATTGGATACTCTGAAGATTCAAAAGGGTACAAGCTGATAAATTTGAGCACAAACAAATCCTTCATTGAAAGGTGTGTTTAGTTTCAAGAAGAACCCCTTGCAGCAGTGGAAGTTGGAGAAACCTCTTCACCACCTGAACCTATGAAAGTAAGTGAAGAGTTTGTTGAACATGCTGATTCTGATATGTCTGATAGTGATGAGTTTATTGCAGACCCTAATAGACCTACAAGGCCAAAATGGGCATCCAAGACACTACATGCAGCAGGAGAGCTAGCTGGGGATCCTAATGACCCAAGGAGGACTAGATCTCAATTTGAGAGTGGTCTGTGCATGAAGGATCTTATGTTTGCTTAGAAATGCTATTTGATGGTGGAATCAGATCCTAAAACATATGAAGAAGCAGTAGGAGATCCAATATGGCAAGCATCCATGAAGGAAGAGTTCAGCTCACTCCAGAAGAGCAACACATGGGAGCTAGTGGATCTTCCCCCAGGGAGGAAGTTAGTTCAGTGTAAGTGGGTCTACAAGACCAAATTTGCTGCTGATGGTTCACCTCTGAAGTACAAGGCTAGATTGGTAGCCAAGGGCTACTCACAGGTTCATGGCATAGATTACAATGAGACCTTTGCACTAGTGGCAAAGATGGACTCGATCAGGCTAGCCTTAGCCATTGCAGCCTCAAAGCAATGGGAGGTACATCACATGGATGTAAAGTGTGCCTTCCTGAATGGAGATCTCACTGAAGAGATATATATGCAGCAGCTTCAAGGATTTTCTACTAACCCTTATCTTGTGTGCAGGTTGAGAAAGTCATTGTATGGGCTAAAGCAAGCCCCCAGGGCTTGGTATGCCAAGATTGATAGCTTCTTGCTATCACTGAATTTTGTTCGGTGCAAATCAGATCCAAATGTCTATTTGAAGTGAATTAATGGTTCATTAATGATCATTGTGTTATATGTTGATGACCTCCTCATTATAGGAAGCTCAAAGGACGAGATTGCTTCCTTGAAGGGTGCAATGAGCCAAGCCTTCTCCATGACAGATTTGGGGCTCTTAAGCCAATTTTTGGGGCTTGAGATTGATCAAACCAAAGCTGGAATCAAGGTGCACCAGTCTAAGTATGCCTTGTATTTGCTGAACAAATGCAAAATGAAGGATTGCAAGCCAAGCAAGACTCCTTTCCTTTCAGGAGTGAAGCTTGAAGAAGCTGATTCTTCACCTATGGTAAACAATACACTGTATAGGCAATTGATTGGATGTTTGTTGTATCTTACACATACTAGACCTGATATTTATTATGCAGTAAGTGTGGCTTCTAGATACATGGATCAGCCTCATGAGATCCATTGGAAAGCAGCCAAAAGGATCCTTAACTTTGTTCAGGGAACAAGGACACATGGGATCTTCTATAAAGAAAAATATGATCTTGATTTGATTGGATTTACTGACAATGATTGGGTAGGTGATAGCATAGATAGAAGGTCCACATCAGGATATGTGTTCATTCTTGTAGAAGGGCCAATCAACTGGTCAAGCAAGAAACAGAGTGCCATTGCACTCTCATCTACAGAAGCAGAGTACAGAGGAGTTGTTAATGCAACAACTCAATGTTTATGGTTGTAGGGTTTACTTGGAGAGTGTGGATTCAAATTAGAGTACTCAACTACCATCTACTGTGATAACCAAAGTACCATTTGAATATGCAAATATCCAGTTTAGAAGCAGAGAACCAAACACATTGAGATCCATATGCAC
>LPNX010030489.1:93644-247237 GCA_001517045.1 Pseudotsuga menziesii | reverse complement strand
TGCTTTTTCAGTGCTTTAAGGCAATTGGGAAAGTTTGACTAGGTGAGGTGAACTAGTTTTT
Organism: Pseudotsuga menziesii; assembly: GCA_001517045.1. NCBI lineage: Eukaryota > Viridiplantae > Streptophyta > Pinopsida > Pinales > Pinaceae > Pseudotsuga > Pseudotsuga menziesii. The sequence goes on along the minus strand of LPNX010030489.1, from coordinate 247,176 downwards.
TGTCCTCTACATCCTCCACTCTTTTATCCTTTGAAAAGAATGTATGAGTTGTCATTCCATCACTCTTTAGCTTACGTAAGTTATTTTTCCAATTCGTGAGCTCCATGATTGATTTGGAAACTACTTTATGCACCTATGGGGGAATTGCTTAATTTTAGTAAGCCTGCTTTTGACTAGATTCGAATTGCCTCCTCATGCATTCGAATCTCCTATGTAATTATTTAATACAGAAACCTATTATGTTATAGGCTTGGCTATTGTACACTTATTCAATACAGTTTAGTGTTCAGCTCCATATTCAGTCTCTTTTGTGAGTGATTTTGCATGTACAATTGATAATTGCTGTGAGTAAAATTAATCTATCACTGGGTTCAATTTCCACAGGGAGATTGGATTGGATGTTAGCCTATTAACTGAATTGTATCTTGGCTTGGTTGTGTCTTTTTGTGCACTTGGCCTTGTGTGTAATCCTTGGGTGAACAACTTGATAAACCCAACTGTGTTGGCTTGGCTGATTTTTTGTTGTATCCATGGCTATGTGTGAATATTATTGTGTTACCTTGTTCCTTGTGGGAATTATGCCCAAGTCAGGGCTGGCAGTGTTGCTATGAGATTGATGACCATACTGGCCTATCGTTGGGTGGAACATTGCAGCGACATAGCTGGTTGCGGGATGAGCTTCTTCAGAGATAAGTATCTCCGTGGTAATCTTCGCATTTGCATTTGCTTGATGAAATATGATGAACATGTTTAATGTGTTGAATGAATGAATTGCTTCCGCGGTATAATTGTAGTTGTATGCATCTATGTATGTTTTCTTTCAATGCATTTTTAAATTACATTATGGGGCTTGGATTTCCCATATTGGTGATGGCCTGAATGATCAAATGTATCCGATACTTATGCTAACAGGTTGAATTTCCCATCATGAATATTCTTTCCACAAATTTCAGGATATGGGATGCAGGATGTGGAAACGTCTTGCTGTAAATTCTATTCCCTGGAGATTTCCTTCTGCAACTCTCCTTTCCTCATGTGGGATGCGGGATGCAGGATGTGGGACGCATGATCACAATTTCCCTGCAGATATCCTTCTGCAACAATCTATTCCACTTGTGGGATGTTGGATCGTAGTTTCCATATTTCCCTAATTCCACAAACTTAATATTTCTGCATCGTTGATTCTTGTGGGTTGATTCTCAGCCGTTGACCTGTTTTCAAATGCAAAACAGATTGTGACCATCGATTTCTGTCGCGATCTTTCTCCATTGTTTGATCTCCTCTGAGATATTTCTTTGTAGATTATCAAATTGAGCACTGACAAGATCGACTTCTCTACTATTGGGATGTTAGATAATTTATACATAGACTTGAATAGAGTGAACTTCGAGCTGGATGCTCATTCATCAAATGTGTGGAACTATGGTCACGTTTCTTTTCTAAGACGAGAGGGGATGTGGAAATATGGTATCAGAGATGTTGGTTGAAGAAGTAGGGCCTAAATGGGCCAAGTTGAACAGTTACTAGAGCACATGTTGCAGCTTTGGGCCTCAAAGGGACCATGAGAAATCCACCTCTATGTTCAGAGAAATTCAGCAGATTTTCAGCAAGTTTTCAGCAAGGATTATAGGGGCCTGAAATATCAAAAATGGCAACGCGTGTGTGCACCAGATTCCAAGCCCCATTGACCCCCTTCGTCCCTTGAGACAATCGTTATTGCAGAAAGGAAACTACAACTAGAAGGAGTTCTAATTAGCATAATTGCTAAACATTAGCCAACCCGACGAAAGACACATTGACCATTCATGCTTGCAAGAAGCAATTGGTAAGTAATTTTTTGAATTTCTGAGATTGACTAACAAATGTTGTTGTTAACACATTTTTGCAGAGTCATAGTGTAGATTGAAAATTTGATGTTTTTCCAAACAAGGAGGTCAAAGAATATCAATGCCAAGAAAATTAATAGCATGGATAATGCACGAGATCCCTATGGACATGAGAAAGATGCTATGTGGGAAAATCAAAGAGACCCACAAGAAGGCAGAAAGCCACTCCAATGCTGGATATGTGGAGGACCCCATTTGCACCGAATTTTTCCACATGGGGAAGGGTATGTAAGGCCAGCTTACAATGTCCAAGGTCATGGAACTGAAGATGTTGGGAAGAGGGAAGAGTTCCCTAGATGCTGCAGCTACCATAAGAAACTTGAGGGAAGAGTTGCAGGATTGCAAAGAAGAAAATAAGAGGTTGTTCAAAGCTTTGGTAGAGAAAAACCAGTTGACTGCAACTATGCTACAGGGTCTGGCATATCTCTAGAGGAAGATAAACTCCAACCATCAGTTAGCAGATATGGAAGGGAGTAGAATAAATTATCACGAGAAGAATGAGAAGCTTAACCGGAGGAAGAAAGGTTTTAATCCTCATCACCTCCTGAAGCAGCAAAGGCAGACATCACAAGAAGTGATTGAGTCAGCCAGAATGATGAGGGAAAAGCTAAAGGAACCACTCAAATGTTGGGGATGTGAATGACCCCATATGCGCATGAATTGTCCACTTGCGAATAGGAATGGGGGTCAAGTCCCTAGCACCCAAGAAGCTGAAACTATGGGTTAGGAATCAGGGATAATTCCTAAAATTTGTGCAGTGTTAGAAGACCACCAGACAGGTCATAACTCAATTGTGGTGGAAGTTGAGGGTGATATTGTTGAACAGACTGTTTATGTTTTGATTTACCCTCGATCAACTCACAACTATATCACCCCTGGATTTGTTGAGATGTGCACTTTGAAGAAGTCAAAGCATAGAAAATCATGGTTAGTCCGGATATCTACTGGAACTAAGAAGAAGATCAGTGAGGTGGTAAGAAATGTCCATTAGTCATGGATGGGTTAGTCACTTGTGTAGATCTGAATTTTCTGCCACTTGGATCCTATGATATACTCATTCGAATGGATTAGACAGGAGCACATAGATAAAATATTGATTGTTACAAGAAGAAATTTTAGTCCTTGGATGAAAAAGGAAACCTAATAGTTGTGAAAAGCATTCTAAAAGTGATCTCCAGTAGGCCTATTTCAATAATGCAACTGAAGAATTTATGTGGGAAAAGTTGTAGAGTGTATGCAGCTCATCTTTTGGAGGCAGAAGGGAATAGAGATGCTAGGTTGGAGGACCTTCATGTGTTGTAGGAATACATGGATTTTTTCCTGATGAAGTTCCAAGGTTTCCTACAAATAGGGACGTTGATCCCATGATTGAACTTGTGCTAGGTAAAGCACCAGTGTCCAAGACACCCTATAGGGTGAGTACACCAGAAATACTAGAGCTGAAGATGCAACTGGAAGAGTTGTGAGAAGAAAAGTATATCAGTCCAAGTGTGCCTTGTGGGGAGCACCAGTTTGGTTTGAGAAGGAGAAAGATGGTACACACAATATGTGTATTGATTTCAGACCATTAAACAAGGTCACTGTGAAGAACACAAATCCTTTTCTTAGGATTGATGAATGATTTGATCAAATGATAGGATCAAAGGTGTTTTCCAATATTGACTTAAGGTATGGTTACCAGCAGGTAAGAGTCCAGGATGAAAATGTTCATAAGACAACCTTCAGAGAAAGGTATGGATCCTATGATGTTGTAGTGGTATCATTTGGTTTCACAAATGCACCAGCTACATCTATTTGCGTCATGAATAATGTTTTCAATAAGTATCTAGACATGTTTGTTCTTGTTTTCCTTGATGGAATTCTTATTTATTCTAAGAATGAGGAAGAACATGTGGAACATTCGAGGCTGACTTTGAAATTTCTCAGGAAGCATAAGTTGTGTGTATGTTTGAGAAAATGTGACTTTGATGAGGATAGAATTCATTATTTGGGTAACCTTATATCAGATAAAGGAATATCTGTAGACCTTGAAAATATTGAGGCCATGATGAGTTGGCCTACTCCAAGAAAGTTAACAGATATAAGATATTTTGTGGGACTTGCAGGGTATTTCAGGAAGCTCACTAAAGAAGATTCTACAGGTAAAGTGAAGCCTATGTATAGGATGAGGAAGCCTACATGTGAACTTGTAGTTCCATGAAGAAGTGACCCTTGTGTGTATGGGCATGCATATGAGGACTTTCTGAAGAATTAAGTAGAATGAACTGAGAATAGAAGTATGGTTGTTCCCAATGAAACCCAGGGAAGGAAGTTGCCATGTGCCATGAGAAGGATCTCATGATTGAGAACATATTTTGAAACTTCATATTGTAAATTTTTCTGTTGATTATGGGAGGCTGTGATCTCCTGTGATGGTTTTGAATCATGCTAACAATGGATATGCTTGTTTTGCATTTCTTGATGTTTGAAGGTTCCTGTTGACTAACTGTGACTGTTTGACTGATTTAAAATTGTGTCAAGATGACATGTTGTATGCGGATGTCCAGGTTTTGGGCAGCATGTGTAAGTAAGGGATGAGTAATCCCCACTTGCAGAATCCAAACAACATGAGGATGGCCTCATGGTTGCAAAAATCTGATTTTCTACAAGAAGCAGGATTATGAACTCATATTTTTATTTTTGAATATCAATGATGTTATTGATCGTTTGATATTTGGGAAATCATATATGCATGAAATAGATTTGAGACTCTATGATTAAAATTTTATGATGGCATCTCATGTAAACTACATACTTGTATGTAGCATACGTGAGATGGTTAAAGTACACCTTGGAATAAACATCTTCTCGGAAGGGTGTGTTTGGGATACATAACTCCTCGGAAGGATGTACTGGATGTACATGGTTCCTTGGAAGGATGTACTCGGATACATAACTACTCGGAGGAATGTTCTTGGAATAGGTTTGAAAACCTATGATTGTAATTATTTTTATGGTGACATCTCATATAAACTGCATGCTTGTATGTAACGTAGGTGAGATGATGAAAATTTGTACTTGATGTACATGGCTCCTCGGAGGTATGTACAGGGTGTACATAGCTTCTCTAAGGGATGTGTTTGGAATAGGTTTGGAAACCTATGATTGAAATTTTATAATGGCATATGATGAAAACTGCATGTCTATATGTAACGCAGGTGAGATGATGAAAACATGTACATGGAGTACATGGATCCTCTAGAAGGATGTACTTGGGTACATTGATTCCCCCCCCCTTCCATCTAGGCACCGGTATGCACCACTAGGGACGCCCAGGGTGTAAGAAATCTGGGTAGACTTCTTTCTACACACATTCACACTGTAAGGGGACTGTCGCGAGAGTGGGGACTTCGTGAAGAGAATAACCTCTAGGTATTATGATGTCTAGAAGTTAAGATCCTGAGCATTGGTAAGCACTTAGAGGAGGTGTTGGGCCCATAATCTAGAGCTGTTATTGAGTACCCAACGAGGTGTTAGGCTCTAAAGAGGGGTTGTTTGAATCTCGGTTGAGAGATTCTATACAGATAAGTATTGGGTTACTTGGAAAATCCTAGTTGATTTTCTGTAATTACACATGTGCATAATGATTTAGCTAAGATTTTGGAAATCTTGTAAGAAATGAATCTTGCGGGAAATGAATATGACATGTGAATTAATATCTTGTGTTATGGTGCCTAGAAAGGAAGCGCATCAGCATTGGTGAGCACTAGAAGAGGTGCTAGGCTCATAAACTAGAGCTTCCATTGAACACCCAAGGAGGTGTTAGGCTCTGGAGCGAGGTTTACTAGATCTCGGTTGAGAGATGTTATATATATAAGTATTTGGTTTACTTATCAAACTTTTGTTGTTATTGATTTTCTTTAAATATAAATGAGCACATGATGCAACCATGGTTTTGAAAATCTTGTTATAGATTGCATCCTATAGGAATGAATTTGACATCTGAATTAAATTCATTGTGGTGGTCGGAAAGGACGCACCTAAGATTGATAAGCAACTAGAGGAGGTGCAGGCCCTTGAAAAAAACTGCTATTGAAGCACCAGAAGAGGTGTTGGGCTCAAGAACAAAGCTATCAGACCTCAGTTGAAAGGTATTTTCAGGTGATCTGAGGCTTGCAAAAAATTGGATACCCTTTTATGCACACCCAGGTGTGGGATGGGGGCAGGGTTGTGAGTTCCATGGTTGTATAAAGCCAATTCAGATACCTATGGAATGAAAAGAATCTACTTATGCAGATGAGTATTTGGTTCACTTGTCAACTTTTTGTTGATTTTATGTCAATATCCATATGCATGTGATTCATTTATGATTTTGGAAAATCTTGTGAATACTGACATGGGAATTGAATCATTGCTTGGGGCTTGAGCATAGGTATTGTTGGTTTCCAAAGACACTGGAAATGTTCCAAGCTGAGGAGAAGGATTCTCCAAGACTAGAAAAATATCTTGTGGTGTGTTATGATGCATGCAAGCAAGGACTTGGAAAAGTTCCAGATCGTGCCATTGGATAGATAAAGGTGCAGAGGAAGCAATGCGGTCCTGAAGAGGCTATGTGGGAGCTGGGGGATGCCATACGATTGTCACATCCATATTTGGTTCAATTTTGCAGAGCACTGAGGGCGGTTCCAGTGTAGCAATTGTTAACACATTTTTAAAGCACTAAGGACAGTGCTATTGAAGGGGAAGGGGAATGTAACACCCCGGTTTTGACCCTGTGGTATTTAATTTCATATGATGTAAATATTGTATGGAATCATGGCAAGGAGCTCAAGTCCAAGGCCCTACCATTGATTGATGTTTTGTGTATAGGTGATCAAGGTTGATTCCTATGGTTTATGGTTCTAAGTTAAGCATAGTGTAACAAACTTAAATAATAACTCCAAACAATCAATATATATATATATATATATCTATATATCTATATATATATGAATTAGTAATATTAATACATATTGATATTAATAATTAATAATTATAATTAATAATTAATAAATAGTTATTAGTAAACAATCGTGAAATGACGCATCCTTTCATGGATAGTATCCAAAGTGCCTTTACGATTAATATATATATATGGCACTCACTTTGTAAGCTATCATCATATCTATTCTATCATCAATTTATATATTATTATGGCTTATTTAATATTCCAAGTCTTTTGGTAATATTATTTGTGCAAGTGAATAATTATTCGCTTCAAGTGGTATCAGAGCGATGTTACTATTCAAGCTTCTAGGGCTTCCCTAAAAAATAGGACCTTGTCCTTAAAAAATAAAAGGTAAAAGTAACCCCCCCCAAAAAAAGTAAAACAAAAAAAGGGGTAAAAGTGAAACCACACATGGTTTCTTAATAAGTGGGTTTGGGACTGAATATAAAAAGTGCATAATAATAGCTACAAAGAAGCAAGTGAGTTTTGAACCTAGGTGGGGCAGGTAACACTTATTCCTCCCAACCACCCAATCTACTCACATTTTACAAAAGTATTGGAAAACAATAAAAGTCAAGGACTAGAATTTGGAAGGTTATATATTATTTTATAAAACTTAAGTTTAAAAATAATAATAATTATTATTATTTTATTAAAAAAATAATTATTTTTGGAAAAAAGAAAGGTTATTTGACCTAACAAGAAATAGTTGAAGATTTTTTTTTCCAAAAGAGACATATTGAGAATTATTAAAGCTTTTGTATCTACCCTTCTAGAAGAAACGAAGACAAAAGTGAAGTAGAAACATAGTCACAAACAATGGCTACTACATATTTGGAAATGAAGGCACAACTACAAACAACAGTGGATGAGTTAGAACAATACAAGGAGATCAATAAAAGTCCACAAGCTGAGGGTGAAACAAAAAAGTGGTTGAAAGAGTGGAAAGACGATGAGAATCACCGCTTATGGAATCAGAATCGACAACTAGAACGGACCATAAGAGATAACAAGAAAATTTTATCTGATCAGGATAAAGAAATATCATGTTTAAAAATTCATAATCAAAACCTAGAAGACCAGATCAAAAAGTAAAAAATGACAACAAATCACCATATGGATGCGATAATGAATAGGGAGAAGAAATAAAGCATCTAAACAAACTCATCATGGAAAAAGATGCTGAATTGGCGCAAGTCGGGATCAGGTTAGAAAATCAAGGAGTAGAGTTACGCCATCATAAACAACAAAAACAAAAACTCCAGCAGTAGTATGATGACAGTAAGAAGACACATAAGTTAGAACTGGAAAAAGTCAACAAGGTTTTATCAAGCCATTCCGAAGAAATTTTCAGATTAGGTAATCATAACAAGACACTAGTCATAAAAATTAAGAAGTTGAAAAGTAGTCGGAAGACAGAACAATCTACGGAAGACATTGAAGGAAAAATTCTAGACAAATAGGAAGAAAATAGTTATATTAGAAGGAATAATGAAGATCTTAAGGAACAACTTAATAATTCTGAAGATGACAGAAAATCACATGTAGAAGTGATTAAGAAGTTTCAAAATGATAACATGCAGTTAGAAAACAAGTTGGAAAAGATACAAAACGAAACCTTAAAACCCCAAGAGATGAAAACACAAATTTCTACTCAAATCATGGTTCATCCAAACCTACAAGAAGAACCATGTATCTGCCCTATGCTTTTGCTCTAAACTGTTTACCCTTATCCAATAGTCGTGAACCTCACGGGCTGAGCAATTTGTTGTTTTGTTGAGCGATTGGGCAGTGGAGATCACTCGATGTTAGGAAAGAGTGCTCCTTTGAGCTTTCCCTAGTGTCATTGAGCATCGGTTCATCATTATGAATGGTGTTCTGATTTACCTAAGTTGTGGCAGGTGTTTCCGCAGCGGTCTCATCTGTTACAGAGTGAGTGGAGCATGTTTACTGTGTTTTAACTCGTGGTTTTTGTGATGCGCACCCTCGTTTGGGTCTGATTTGTATGTAAGACTTAGGGGTGGAAGAGAAGAGGAATGGGCTTGTTAACCTAGTGTAGAGAGGAAATTCATGAAAAGATAAGAGTGGCTGGTAAATCCCCACTACACGACCCTGAAGAGCATTGGAAGGGACGGTATAGCCTGAGGGACTATGGAGAAGAGATGGGGATGCTTCCTTGTGTTAGGGTGTGGTTATTGTGGATACCATGCCAGATATATATTGTGTAGGTGTCCCTAGGTCTTGAATGAACCACTATATTAGCCTTTCTACCTTTCCACCGCCTTAGCAGCCTGTTAACCCAAGGGAGATTGGCTTGGATGATAGCCTGTTAACCCAATTGGATCTTGGCTTGGATGTGTCTTATTATGCACTTGGCATTGTGTGTAATCCTTGGCTAGACAGCCTAATAAACCCAACTATGTTGGCTTGGATAAATTTTTGTTGTATCCTTGGCTATGTGTGAGTTTTCTAGTGTTACCGTATTCCTTGTGGGAATCATTCCCAACTCAGGGGTGGAAATGTTGTTGAGAGATTGATGAGCAGACTAGCCTATGGTTGAGTGGAACGTTGCAGCGACATAGCTTGTTATGGGACGATCTTATTTAAAGATAATTATCTCTATGTTAATCTCCGCATTTGCATTTGCTTGATGAAATATGATGAACATGTTTAATGTGTTGAATGAATGAATTTCTTCTGTTGTATAATTGAAATTGTATGCATCTATGTATGTTTTCTTTCAATTCATTTTTAAATTACATTATGGGGCTTGGAATCTGGATTTCCTAGATTGGTGATGGCTTGAATGATCAAATCTATCTAAGACATATGCTAATAGGTTGAATTTCCTAATAGAAATATTCTTTCCGCAACTTGCGGGATGCAGGATGTTGAAACGTCTTGCCATAAATTCTATTCCTCGCATATTTCCTTTCAAAACTATCCTTTCTGCAAGAAGGATGTGGGATGTGGGATCACAATTTCCCTGCATATCTCCTTCCACAACTCTCCTTTCTACAATGGTCTATTTCGCATGTGGGATGCAAGATCATAGTTTCCATATTTCCCCAATTCCGCAAACTCAAGCTTTCTGCACAGTTGATTCTTGTGGGTTGATTCTCAGCCGTTGATTTATTTCCACATGTAGAACATATTATGGCCATTGATTTCCTTCATGATATTTCTCCGCCATTCGATATCCTCTGAGATATTTCTTCGTAGATCGTCGAATTGAGCACTGACAAGATCAATTTCTTTGCTATTGGGAAGTTAGAGAATTGATACACAGACTTGAATAGAGTAACTTCAATGTGGATTCTCATTCATCACATATGTGGAACTATGGTCGTGTTTCTCCTCTAAGGCAGGAGGGGATGTGACATTGGCCTAAGAGCAGGATTCAAGCGAACTTTTCAGATCATGTTCAAATCATATTATGTCTTCATCCTTGTGTCGTTTGGACTTTGATCCATGAAACATGCAAAAAACATTTGCGTCCTAAGAAACTGAAACATAGTTGATTAATTGTAGGAAACACTACATGATACATGGTGGAGGAGACTGGATCATCTATACATGAGAGGGATTTTATCAAAACACCAAGTGGCTAATTTATTTTTGAAAATGTAGTTTATATCATTTTAACCTTTTCTATTCTAATCAACTACAGAAATTGTTTCCAATTTCAACCTCTTGGCCTCCTGTCCATACTCGAGGAGGGATTAACACTCTTCTCAAAATAATATTCATCCCGAAAGCATTGCAACTTCATGATGAGGTCGGATTACGTTCGGTGGAGGTGGTGTGTAATTTGGAAGGTCGTGCATGGCGTGGCAAGGCTAGGACTGTTAGTGATTGAGCAACATATGAAGCAACTTGAACTTTAAAACTTTAATTTATAATAACAGTGCATATAAATCTCATCAATAATCCAAAGACATAAATCAAACCATAGCACACAGGATATACCCTAGGAAAACCCTCTATTGATTCAGAGGATAAAAACCCAGCAAACGATTTTAGAGTATGATAGATTAATAGCAGAGAATGATTACAACACAATAGCATATTGGTTTCACAGAGAGCACTAGAGAGTATAGATCGAATGGGACGCCATATCTAAATTTCCAAGTGCATAACACTTTAATAACAAGTCAAATTAGGTTTTGAAACAAAAATAGAATGGTTTCATGTAGGAACAACTTGTTAACACTTTGAACACTGATCCATCTTCAATCATGCACCCCCATGACCTGGTGCCAAGATAAAACTCCATAATTATCTCCCATAAGAAGATATGTGCCTTCCATTAATTAACTAACTCTAACTGAGCTAAATAGAATGGTACTACATGCAACTGAATGGAACTGAGTGTAACTGTATACACCTGAGTGTAACTGAATTGAACTGAATGTAACTGAATAGAACTGAATGTACCTGAATAGTAACTAAATGTAACATAATTGAATTGAATATAACTGAACAGTAACTGAATGTAACCGAACAGAACTAGTGTTTCTCCATCAGTGTTTATTTCCAGCAATCACTTGCATAAATTAAGGAGTTGATTCGTTAATTAATTGAACTTTGTTTACCATAACTAATACTCAACCGATATCTAATCAATTCGAGTTTACTTGGTGGCAACATATGCAATTCGAGTTCTCTTTATTTCTCTGTGCTTATATTAAATATCTCTGCATGGTCAATATGTGTTTTCATTAAATAATAATCTTTATCATATCATACTCATAAGATCATTTCCAAACCTATGATCATTTGTATTTCCCTAGATCATATAGTCACATGCTAAAGTAAATCACTCTAGGGGTAGCTAATCCCTAAAGGCGATTTGCAGCACCTGCTGACCATGACTAGCCATACATCACATAGTATATCTACTTTATACAATAAAGTACACAACCTCACAACATGAAGATATTTGTAGAACTTGATATTACTCACAATTCTACTGCATCACCACCTCAATCATATGAGGATATTTGTAGGACTACACAAGTTTACTGCATCACCACCTCAACCATATGAGGATATTTGTAGGACTACATAATTCAACTGCATCACCACCTCAAGCATACGAGGATATTTGTAGGACTACATAAGTCTACTACATCACCACCTCAACCATATGAGGATATTTGTAGGATTACACAAGCCTACTATCCACCTCAATCATATGAGGATAGTCGCAGGGATACACAAGCCTACTGTCCACCTCAATCATATGAGGATATTCGTAGGGCTACACAAGCCTACTGTCCACCTCAATCATATGAGGATATTCATAGGGCTACACAAGCCTACTATCCACCTCAATCATATGAGGATATTCGTAGGGATACACAAGCCTACTATCCACCTCAATCATATGAGGATATTCGTAAGACTACACAAGCCTACTGTCCTAATATTACTCAAAAGACTTTACAACATCACCACCTCCATCATATGAGGATATTCGTAGGACTACACAAGCCTAATGTCTTGATATTACAATACTGGAGAATGAATCCCGATGCTGTAATCTCAGCAAGGACAACGTTTCACATTTTTAAGAGCATAATTGTGTGTATTTTTTAAATTAAAAAAAAGCAAAGTATTTTGAGTAGGTTTAATTAAGAATACATGTTATCTTTGTAATGATCATAGGTTCAAAATTGATGGAGTAAAAAAAAGCAAAGTATTTTGAGCAAGTTTAATTAAGAACATGTGTTATCTCTGTAATGGTTGTAGGTTCAAAATTAATCAAGTAATGTTGCTAAAGTTGTTCAATACTAGCATTAAAGACATATCCATCTCTACTATTTAGCAATATCGAAGATTGATTTAATTTAAAACATAATTAACATAGTCAATTCATAGTCAACTAAATTTAACCATAGTCAACTATGGTCAACCATGTTTAACTATAATCCAATCATTGTCAAACATTGTCAAACTTGATAAAACATAATAAACCATAACAAACATTATGAACCATTATATATCAGTCACAAATTGTTAAATGTTGTTAACCATAGTCAACCATAATGAACTATTTGACCAACCAGACTAAGAGTCAAACTACAATCAACCATAGTATTAAACATGTTCAACCATAGTTAACCATAATTGACCATGTTCATCCATCAAATTTTTAATTCCTTCCCTTCTATATTAAATTACTAATGTTGCATTCTTAGTAGTATATTATGCAATCCGAAGTATTGGGTTCATAAGAGATAACTTGAAACATGCCTAGTTGGATATATGAGTGCATTGCACAATCGTTTTCTATAGTTGATGTGTGCCATAATGTATATGGGACCATTCATGGCATGTGGAACATTGGCATTAGTACATATGGTGTACATCCATGATTTGGGTGTCATACTTATGACTTATAGTTATCAATAGTTGTTAGGTATCTCAAGATCATGATTCATATTGTTTCATGTGTCATATCTATCATTTATCACTATAAATAGTTTTTTTTATGTCACCATACACATCAAAGTATATATTTATGTTTGATGTGAAATTTCTATAACATCAATTTTTTATAGAAATAAATAAATTCTAATCTCTTATTTCTAAGAAAGAAAAAATGAAAATCATTAAAGTTGTATATGTTAGAGAAAAACTTTACACAAATATAAGATATGGGAAGCTTTGTAGAATTGGAGTTAGATAGGTTTATACACGTTTATAAAATGTTTGATGAGATTTCCGTGTTGTTTATATATTGCTTGGTGGGTGTATTTCTGGAAGGCTTTTAGTCTGTATTCTATTTTAGTTTTTCCAATGTCTGAATTCTTTTAAACAAATTCTCAATTTTCAGGCAACATTCTTTCCCATTTGTACAATGTCAATATCTTGGAAATGTGGCTTGTTTAAAGTTCATCAAAATGGAGGATGGACCCTTTTCCTATTTGTTTCCTTTTTCAGTAATTATGATGATGGGGAATCCATGAAAAATATAACATGTAAGACTTACACATCAACATCAATAGATATCTTACCTAAAGAACTACCAATGCTATTCTAATTTTTTATTCTATTGCATTCGTTGTAATTTTTTAGAAACGGGTTCAGGTTATCACTTCTCTTGCTGGAACCATGTGATTTATTATTTTATTGTTGCAAAGCCTAAGGAAAAGGAGAATGAGTTCAATAAGGATGGTTTTAGGGTAAAAGAGATAGTAGTATTAAATGAAGAGGCCTGACTACAGTAAGGATGATCTTGTTTCCTCTTTGTCTGATCAGTTCACTAACATGACATATATCTATCGGGATTATAGCCTACACCCAACATGATTTAACTCCGTAGCCAAATCATTCTTATCGATGACATTATGAAATCAATGGATTAAAACGGTTGAGGGAACTTCATGAAAATACAACCGAGGGAAACTGACTCCCTTTAGATAGAATAAAATTTAAATACTTGCAAATTTTAAGGTTTCCCACCAAAATGATGACCCCTAGAATTAATTAAACTTTACCGATGATGTTTTTTTTCTCTGTCAACCTGTATTCTACTAGTAAAAGGATACAACCTCAAATTTAACCCATGATTGCAACTATTTATTCAACATAAACATGTACGATAGAGAACAAAATCCATCTAAAAAATGGAATGTCTTTTTACACAGGGGTCTGTGAAGGTACAATAACCAAGGTTCCAGGTGAAACCATGTACGTTAGGTTGCAAAACTCCACACGTCTCCCCTACTACTAACTTTCACCCAAAATAAGACACTAGCTGACCGACGTGAAAATGTACGAGAGATTGAACACATTTAATGGTTTACAAAAGAGGCTGTAGAGAAGCACTTGCATGTCAAACAAAAGGAAACCAACAAGTGTATGATTGTAAAAGTGTGAAAGCCACATTGAGACAATTGTTGTTGTCGCACATGTAAGATCCTTTATTACCAAGGCGTTACTTAATGCATGCCTATAACACCCCGGTTTTGACCTCATTGAATTTAAATAAATGATGTAAGTAATCATGGTATGGAGCTAGGAAAAAGACCCAGCATCGATTTAGTATTTATGTTTTGGAAATTAAGGTGTGGCCAATGGTATTTTTTTTATTATGCTAGCTAAACATTATCAGCTGAACATTATGTTAAAATTTCAATTTTTAATTAAAACCCATAGCTGGCTATGTCAACGCAACTAAATGATATGGGGGCATGATTTTTCCTAAGGATGAGGGATTGGGGGATTGGAAGAGTGGGGAAATTCGAACTGGGTAGAGCCCCACTTTGGGAAAACGTTTTTGGAATTTCTTGGGCAAGAAAACACCAAAAAAGACCACCTTTCCCTCATGCGGCAACGTTCACCTTTCGTCACGAATTGGTTTGAAAAAAACATTTTTGGAAACCCAATTGGGCATACACGTAGGAGCAAGCAAGAAAAAACTACTCTGAGTCTAAACCATAATTATTTTCTCTTGTCCAGTGATATGAATCCTTCATGTTTTTGGTATTTTGCAGCAGTCAGCCTTGCATTGGCAAAGTTCAGAAATTCGTAAATTTCTGTGTGTGTATGTAATCCCTGGCATTTGTTACTTTTTTTTATAAATCCTAGGAATGAGATCACTGTGTGTGCATCCACATTTGTCATTTGAATTGATTGAAGGAATGGAAATAGATTCTAGACTTGCTTGATAAATCTAGTGAGTGAAAGAACCTCATGGACCAATCTAGAAGGCTGGTTTTCTTCTTTGCATGCCCTGAATAGCACTGGAAGGGAAGGCATGGCCCGAGGGGCTATGTAGCAAAGAAGGGAATTCTTCCTTATGTTGGGTATGTAATTTTTTAGAAATCAGGATAGATTCAGTGTGGGTGTTCATAGCTCTGGGGTTGAGCTCACTAGATTAGCAGTCAGTTTTTCCACCTCATTGGTAGCCTGATAGACCCAACTGGAAGTATGGCTTGGATGGTAGCCTGACAAACCCATTTGTTGGCTTGGTTGTGTCTCATGTGGATTTGGATAAGTGTAAACCACTTCCTGTGTAAGTCTGATAAACCCAACTGTGTTGGATTGACTGAATTTTATTGTATCCTTGGCTATGGGGAAATTCTGCTAGTGTTCCTTATTCCCTGGGGAAAATCATGCCCAACTCGAGGGCATCAGTGTTGCTGAGAGATTAAAGAGCACATCTTCCTATGGTTGGGTGGAATGTTGCAGCGACATACCTGGTTGTGGGACGATATTCTTTCAATGATAAGTATTCTAGTGTATTTAAGTTCTGCAACTGTATTAGCTTATAAATTATTATGAAATTATCATGAACAGGTTGAATGCATGACTGTGTTGCATGAATGATTTTGCTTCCGCTATATATATCATGTACATTCCATTATGCATCTATTTATACTTGTGAATGTTTTAAGTTCAATGCATTTTGTATATGTATTATGTTCATGGGGCTTAGATTTCCTAGGTTGTTAGATGTTAGTCGCGTCCTCTCCGCCGAGTAAGGGTTGGGGACGTGACAATTCCCTTGAATGGGCCATCCTGTCGTACTTACTTAGTGGATATGACCACCTGTGCTTGTATAAATAACACATTGTATTTAATGCAAGTGAGATTATGGTTAGTTGATTGCTTCTCATCTTGCAAAGGAATCTGATACTTTATATATTGGTTTAAAAGTGAATTCTCTTCTCATTGTTAGACTTTGATTTTTATAAAACTCTAAGTTCCTCTTTATGGATAAAGTATTGAATTTTTTCTCAAAAGAATCGTATACATTAGATGTTGGTTTGAAAGTGAATTCTCATTTGACTATGTCTAGAATTTGAATTCTAGCAAGTTTATGAAACTCTAACTACCCCTCTCTGGATAAATTTTGGAAATCTATTACTCCAATAGATGTATACAATGATAAATGCACCTGGAAGGAAATAACAAACTTTAATCCATTATTAGATACTTATGGAAGGGATATGCTTCTATGGCATATATCCCAAAAAGAATTAGCTGGGAACACACATAAAAAATCGGAGATTTGATGTGTGTGGACATCCTACCTAAGGGTCAATTGCTAATCAACTATTCTTTTTTTCATCCAAGTATTTTTCCATGTGGTTGGGATGGAATTTCATGGATGGAAATACAATTGATCCAATCCATTGGATGGTAATACAATAGATCAAAAGGAGATATCTAATTTATAAAAATTTTGGATTTGAAATGATTCCAGCTGTTGTCTACACCTACGTATTCACCTATTGCAACTATATGCAAACGATGCTAGCTCATAGATGGCGCGACTCAATATCTTGGAGATTGGAGAATCATGATCTCTAAGACTCATCAATAACTAACCAATATATATTCAAAAGATAAATTTTTCATCTATGCTATTTACAAAAATAGTGTCTACCAACTTCGATTCTTTCTCTACTTAATTGCTTAACCGCTAATTTTTGAATTAAAGTGATTTTTAAAGTAAAGTAAAACTTACTTTATATACCATAATAACTTTGGACAATTCTAATTGGATTTTTCTGAAATTTTTTGGTTCAATCTAAACTCTACCTCAAATATATGAGGATTTTTTTTTAATACCAGAATACTAAGGAAATAATGAGAGATTAACAAACTAAATAATTGAGGATTAACATTCAACATTTAGTACATTTGAGATATTTTTGTGGTTTGAGATAGCAATTAAATTAATACGGATGACACAATATTTAGAAAACATGTTAATTATGATTTTTAGGGCTAGTACCGTGTTGTTTAGCTTAATATCAATGAACTCTCCCTTCGGTATGGAATCCTTGCTTGAGTTTGCAGAAGGTAACAGTTTTCAATGAAGCTTATGTTCTAAAATTGTAGGGTAGAAACCTACTAAAATAACTTGTTCAACTTTCAAACATTTGAATTTTAATACCTAATTTAATGTGAAGTCTTATGGATAAAGAGCCTTTAAAATAATTTTACTGATAAAAAATTATTTCAGAATATTTTCCTTCATGGTTTAAGAATTCATCCCAACCTAGTCCATAACATTGACATGAATTTGCATTATCTTTCAAGATCTTTTTTTTACTTATATTGAAACGTATAATATACAAACAACAATTGTTTCAGGCATAACCACAAATATCAGTATGAAGTTAAGTTTTATAAATGTGGGGGATTATTTGCAATGACATGAACACTACAACAAAACAAACCCTATAGTTTATCTTCTTGCTTACAATATTACTTAATTAGAATTCTTATAGTAGAAAATTGTGTGAAGCGATGTCATACAGAACCGAGACAAAGAAATCGAAGCACCCCCTTCACAATCGTGCATCACACTCTGTAGTGATGGAGTAGATGGCGTATTCTGGGAATTGCTATCATTGTCAAATGTTGGTGATGTGCATCTTGAGATAGTTATAAAAATCTTATTTTTGTCACCTAGCAGGAAGTAGTTAAAGGTCGGTTGCAACTTCAACCACCCAAGTTGCCAAGAATGTAATATTTATGATTGATTTGTTCAACCATAAAAGTCTTAATTTTCCACACCCAACCAGAAGTAGTTAAAATTTGGTTGCAGTTTCAAGCACTCGAGTTACCTAGCATGTAATATTTATGATTTGCATTGTCATGTTGGGTTCATTGTTCTAATGAGGTTTGATGTATGCACATAGTATTGTGAAGCTTCAAGAGTCCATATTCACAACACAATAATACTCGGGATAAGGAAAATAATTACTCATGGAAAGACTACATATGGAAAAATCTTACTTGATCAACAACAGGACAAGAAAAAAAAACCATGCTTAGCTCAAGCTTCCCAAAAATGTTATACCCATAACCTAAATTCCAATAAGATGCATTAGGTCATTCATATAATTAAACTTCTAGGTGGGAGTGTGATATGCACTTTAAACAAGAACATCCAAACCAATAAATCTTAATCGTTTATAAACTCAATTTCACTTGTTAAATATTTAATTTGTGAAATTGCAATGTTATTTTTGGTCTCAATACTTCATGTAGGTGCAAGATTAAATGTAAATGTTTTTATCCTTCAAAGATTGGACCAAGAATAAATTCTTAAATATTTTCTTTAATCCTTCTACTTATTGCTTGTGAAGAAATTTGATAAGGTTTTAGGGATAAAAAATATCAAAGTAGGTCATGTCTAAGTTACTTTCATCTTACACCTCTCTAGTAGGGTCCTATGCCATTTCAATAGTTTTTCCCTATATTTCTAGTGGCCTTATGCAAAAGGCTATTTTCTTTGCTAATAAATTCTTGTCATCTCATCTTATAGAAACATATATTAACAACGTCAGGGACATTGCCACCTCGTGGCTCTTGTTATTATATAGTTCAACGGTGGAGTATTATTTGATGGGCATGAGAAAAAAATTCAAGTCATTATTTCGATACTAAATTGTTATTATTGGGAACCTTCAATGAATGTTATATTGTAAACAATAAAGAAGTTTTTAAATATATAAAACTTTTCAAATGTAAAGTTATCAATTTTTGGAAGGGTTGGCATTGACATTAAAAGTATAAATAAAGGTAATAAATAATTTTATACAGTCAATTATGTGTAATCTTATGCATCTATACATGGGACCTAAGTTTCTTTATAATTTTTTGGATTATTTCAACATTATATCTAGTCCTTTTACAGGGGACATTGTCACATCAGATATTCCAAGAGGGTGATCAAAACTCCTATATGTGAACCAAGTTTAGTTGGGTGGAGATTTTTCGACTAGTTAATCATTGTGGTTAACATTTGTGCATGGGACCTAGGTTTATTTACCTACTTCAGCATTGCAGTCAACACTCATCCATCAGACCCTCATTTATGGTTGTACCACCTCACATCAAGCAAATAGGGGAACACTTTCCTAAGAGGGTGGAGTGTTATGATCCTCCCAACTTGTGTAATGGGATATTGAAGGGACCATTTAGAGTTATAATAGTGGATGGAATTTAATGTAAGGTAGATTAGATCCATTATGTGTGTTACTATTAAATAAGGCCCACTATGGTAGAAAGAATTGAATAACATAATGGGTCCTCATTAAAAAAGGTCCACCACATAGTTATGAGGTTTTTATTGTTAGAATTATTATTTTTATTTATAGTCAAGGATGGTGTCCTCCTCATGATGGGTCTAGAGAAATATTGTATCTAGAGGATATATGATTGAGGGCTCATCCAACCTTAAGAGGAAAGAGAACAAGGGTGCATTCCTGCCATAAAAGGATCAATTGCTAGGTGTTTCCATACCTTAAGGGTTTAATAATCAATAAAGAATTGAGAAATTTAGTTATCCTATGTGAGAATCCATATTTAGATATAAGGAACATAACATATTTTGGCCCTAAACTTGTGGATAAACTAAGTTGTGATGTGATTGATATGGAGTATTGTGATTTATTGCTTGGTTGACCCTATAAATATGATCCAATGATTGAGTACGATGCATTAAACAACACCTACCTATTGCAAAAAGATAACATCAAGTATCTTATTCATAGTATACTTGAACTATAATATTAGGTCGACCCTATAGTTAAACACATTCTTTAAGCTTTATCTAGTAGCACTTTCCACAACATCATTCTATTCTATATTTGTAGCCTCAATTCCATTCAAAATTTTTGGAGGACTCATGTAGCCCTCCTTTTATCATGTTTCTTTCTTTAACATTTTTGTTATACTTTCGTGTGTCTCCTAAATTAATTGGCCTTAGTTTCCTCAAGACATTTCCTTAGGAGGATAATATCAAATCTCTCGAGTTTCTCACCTATTACAAAGTTCTCTTCTAATTTGGAAATTTAATTTTGATGGCCCATTCTCATTTGTCAGTAACCCAATTCAGCATTAATGATCACTTGAATCTTCCCTTCAGTTTCATAGTTATTTCTACCTTAGTATTTTGAATCAATTATGCATCCATGATGTTGTCAACACTTACCGTGATTTAAAAATCATGACCAATAATCCTATAGATCCCAACAAAAAAGACTCACCAGGATTCGACTGCATCATACCTTATTGTCTTGCTTGTTCAACATCAAGTGTAACAACATTTTCCCTCTCTCGAAATCTTTGAAAACCAATTCACCAATTGTTAAGAGGAATGATAGGGATATTTAATTAAATTTATTATTTGTTTTTGATAAATTGATTAAATAAACTGTTTGTATGTGTGAACATTAATCTCAAAAAAATATTATTATAAGTTTAGTTGTGAAATAAGATTATATATCTAACTATATATATTATTATACTTGGTTGTTAGTTCTTAAAAGAGTGTTGATATCTTCTCTTCCAATGTTTTTTTATATAAAGGTGATATGCTTTTTATTGAAAATTAAGTTTAGATTTGTATTCACATTTTGGTGTGGAAATCTTCATGAGTAGCTTAAATCCATATGATAAAAGAATACATGGAATATAAATATGTTAAAAATGAAATTTAAATGGTATTTATGTTAAATGCAAGTGCATTATGGTTGGGGAATTCTAAGAAGACGGTGAACATGACTATTGAATTTCGATTAGTTACCATATTTTATATATACGTGTGAGAGAGAAAGATTTAAAACCATTTTATATACAATTTTATTAGTTAAATAGTTGGGATAAGGACAATATTATATTTTAAGAGATATCAAATGAATGGCTTTATTTTATGAAATTAACTCACAAATAGAACTAAGAGTGATGCTACAGTTATCATATTAAATTAAAAACCCATAGTTTATGGAATTAAATTACAAACAAGTAAGTTTATTCTATGATATTCATTGCATGCATTAACACTTTTGATGAGGACATGAGACCTCCTTCATTAGATAACACTTATGACAATGGATCAAGGGAGTGGGACACATGTGAAGGAGGGGAAAATAAAACATGTAGAGAGAAAAAGGGAGTGGGACACATGTGAAGGAGGGGCTGATAAAACATGTAGAGAGAATTTCATATTTTATAACAACTTGGTTAGATCATAACTTTTTAATGCTAAATAGTATTTCTTCGTTGTAGGTGTTTGAGAATGTTTTTGGTGGGTTAATGATTCAAATAAAAATAATGGCCAAAAACGATATTACATATAGCTTAGTTGTGTATTTTGAAATTGATATTTAATTATTATTTGCATGATATATTAGTATTAATGTTATTTAAGTTTATAGATGGATTGACTTTATCATTCTTCTTTAGTTTTCTTCCTATCGTATTGACCTTAGCATTTTTCTTTGGCTTCTTCATGATCATAGGATATGAGTGGTTAAAATCTCATTGCTATCCATTTGGAATCTCATGCTAATTTTGGATTATTCAATGAAGTGGCTAATTCCTAGGAATATCATTACGAGGATCTCAATTACATCTCTATAATTTACTATGTTGTACTTATTATATACAATACTTTGAATTTCCAACCAATTTTAGTCTAAATGTTCAAAATCGATATGTTGCATTGAGTATATGTAATTCTTTGTGATCTAACCATTTTTTAGTCCAAAATGTTTTCCTTCATAACTTCAATAACCAAATCAAACTAGATTAATTCTAGTTTCATGTAATGAAATTTGTCGACTAGTCTTGTTCACTTCAAATCTTTTTTTATGTTAGTTCATTTATGTACTAGGTTATGCATAAGTGTCCAACACCAGGTGTTAGTTATAGTCTAAGCATTGGAATATTCAATCCAATACTAGTAATAATATGTGGCTCATGCAACATGGATGTCATGATAAGTAGTAGCACAAGATACCTAAGGAATTCTCATTATCTATACAGAGTGACACAACCATCATCAACCAAAATAAAGGAACAAGAAAGAGACTCATTAAATTCCATCTATTCTATTTTTAGACACCATATGAATAAAACATAATAGATCTCATTATTGAGCACTTTTACAAAAGTTTGGTAAATGCAACATCATCTCCAAACATATAAAGGACAAGACACATCTTTTAAGACAACCTTCTTTTATTGATATCAAAGATGATCCAAGACATTGGATGCATCTATTACACAACAACTATTATATCAACAAAGGTAGTAATAATCATCACATAACAATCATCCATCAAGGCCTAAGCCTTTACATTATATAATACTCCATTCAAAGGGGGGAAGGTACATGCAAAACATAGCTAGATTTTTTGTCTTCTAACTTATCCTAGCCTAATTGACTTGCAATATTCTCATTATTCTTTGTCTAGGATGATCATTTCTTTCTCCGCCTCTTCCTTAATTGTATATGATACTTATTTCTATCATACTCCTCATTAATATCTTTTGCATATGGTCTTTCTTGCTTCACTATTAATATCTTTTGCATATGGTCTTTCTTGCTTCACTATTAATATCTTTTGCATATGAATTCACTACCATGTCGTACAATCAACTTTGGATTTATTATTGGTTGTTCTTACACCACTTTGTCATTGATTCTATCACAAAAAAAAATCAAAATGAGAGATCCAATAAGCCCCAAACACACTTGTTGGATTGTCCTCAAGTCAACTACCATTGACCTTGCTTGACTCAACATATTCTACTTCCTTTTATCTTGACGTTGTGTCCTTCTAAAATGAGGGTCCCAACTATTGATTTTTTATCTTAATTGCAGAATTATAGTAGCACTCAAAACAATTGAATAATCAGAAGCATAAGAATTCACACATGATATAGTATTTACTCTGGGG
This sequence comes from Pseudotsuga menziesii, assembly GCA_001517045.1. Classification (NCBI taxonomy): domain Eukaryota; kingdom Viridiplantae; phylum Streptophyta; class Pinopsida; order Pinales; family Pinaceae; genus Pseudotsuga; species Pseudotsuga menziesii. The sequence continues at coordinate 223,606 of LPNX010030489.1, read as the reverse complement.
AAACCCTACCCCAGCATAATATTCCTTATTTTATTGATAGATAGCAGAGAATGTCTTTATAATGAGTATATTACACCAAACACCCCTGGTGCAATATCAGAGAGAAATGCTAGGTATCCCTGATGCAATATCAGAGAAATGGAGAAGAGAGAGAGGAGAATAATAGAAGAACCCACCAAGGTATTCTGCACTAAAACCAATTCACACTTTTGGGTCACATGCACAAAATAGCAGATTCCTTCAAGTATGAATCCACTCTGGACCATGATCTCATCAATCACTACATAACAAGTGCATAATCCTTCTCATGCACAACTTATATCTTTTTTCTTCTAACTTCATGATGGACTCTCCCTTTAACTAAATGTTAGGCCACTTAGTTATCATGCTAATTCAAGTGTTGTCTTTTAGTTTAAATCAAGTGTTTTCATGCAAGTGTCGTAACGCAAGTGTCATCTTTTAGTTTAACTTAAGTGTCATCAGGTAAACACTTAGTTAATTAGAGCTTATTTGTTAACTAAGTTAACCCTTTTAACTGAAGTCTTTCTTGTTAACGTCACTGAAGTGAACAATTTGATTTCTCCTTTAATTAACTAAATTATTCCTTGTTAACACCACTGAATTCAATAATTTCAATTCTCTCTTATTTAACTGAATTCTTTATCGTCACTAAAGTGAGAAAATCGAGTTATCTCTTATCTTATCACATGTTTTCTTTATCTCGTGTCTTATCCGCATGGTACACTTGTGCCAACTTTACTATTGTGAGAAACCTCCTACAATAAATAGTGAAAATGCATTATACACCAGAAATAGCATAACATAGAAGGATTTTTATTGATCATAGTCCAATTAGAGAGGGAAACCTCCTTTGAGTAAGTTCAATACAAATAACTCCTGGATTCATTCATTGGCCTCAACACATACTTATATACTAAGTCTAATCTAAACAACTATTACTCCCCATGAATGTGGGATAATACAATGTACACATGGAACGACTTACAAAGCATATGAGTCCAAGAAGGCTATACCAACAAACTAAAGAAAAGGGTTCACATGGGTTCCTAACATCCCCTCCCTCTTATGAAAACTTTTTCCTCAAAGCTTTAGATGTGGAAATTTTTGCTGAATCTGACGGAGTGGTTCCCATGTATCACCATCTGGTTGCATGCCATGCCAATGAATTAATACCTTTGTGATGGATCGAGAGATAAGATGACAAGTGTTCTTATTTATGATGGCATCCTACACCAAAATGTTGGATCCTTCATTATCCAGTTCTGGTAAAATAGTTTGTGCCCTGATGTTGGTGCAAGAAATTTCTTAAGAGAAGAGACATGAAATATTGGGTGAACGCGAGAAGAAGGAGGAAGTTCCAATTTATAAGCAAGAGACTCAATATTATTAAGAACCTTATATGCCCCATAGAAATTTGGAGCCATATTATGATTCCCTTTGAGTTTCAGGGAGGATTTCTTGTAAGGTTGTAGACGAAGAAAACCATATCATTGACTTGAAAAGTGCACTCAGAATAGTGTTTACTGGCTTGTTGTTTCATTTGGAATCTTTCCATGTGAATAATGTCCTATAAAATGAGAAGAATCTGATCTCGGTTTTGGAGAACTATGTCAACTTCCTGAACTTGTGAACTACTGGGGGTGTATGGAAGGAGAACTAGCAGTGCCTAACCATAAAATGCTTCGTATGGAGTCATTTTAGAAGCATTATGGTAGGAAGTATTGTACCACCATTAAGTGAGAGGGATCCATTTTTCCCATTGATTTTGTTGTTCAAATGTGAAGCAATGAATACATGTTTCCAAAAATTTATTGATAACTTCAGTTTGACCATCTGTTTTTGGGTGATACCCTTAACTCATCTTCAGTTTGGTGCCAGTGTGGTGAAATAGTTTTGTCCAAAAATGACTTGTGAAAGTTACATCACAGTTTGAGACAATGGAAGAAGGGATGCCATGAAGATGGAATATTTGGTCCATGAAAATTTGCGTGACTGAGGAGGTGGTATATGGATGGTTGAGGGAGAAAAAATGGCTATATTTGGATAGGTGATCAACCACAACCAATATCACGACTTTCCCTCCATATTTAGGGATCCCTTCAACAAAATCCATTGAAATATCTGTCCAAATCCAAGTAGGGATGGTCAAGGGTTTGAGCAATCCAGGAAGGAGTGTTTTTTCATCCTTGTGGTGCTGGAAGGTATCACATTCAACCACCATTTGTTTAATTTCCCTTTTCATTCATTTCCAAAATAAGTTACGTCGTTCCCGCTCATATGTTTTGAGGAACCCAGAGTGCCCTACTGATGGAGAAGCATGGAGTTCATAGAAGACATCCTATTGAATATCTATGCTCTGGGGAAGCACCAGATGACCCTTGTATCTTATAGAAGTACCATTCCAAGAGTAATAAAATACAACATAAGGGTTATTGGCCAACCATTGGATGATTGCATAAATGAAGAGTCACTGACATATCCTTTCTGAATAGATTGAAACCAATTTGGAATATGCATAGAAATATATGAAAGAGAAACATGGTCATCAAATGTGTGAGAAATCGCGCTCAAAATACTCCACGATATTGTCCTTACTTTTCTTATAAGTGATCTCATATTCATAACCCATGAGTTTTCTAACCCATTTATGTTGTGTTGGGGATGAGACCCGTTGTTATAGGAAATATTTCAAGCTTTGGTGATCAGTCTTGATGTAGAAATCATTCCCTAAGAGGTATGGCTGCCACTTCTGTACTACATGCAAACTAGCCATCATTTCCTTCTCATATGTAGAGGCAGATAAATTCTTACCAAAAAGGGATTTTCTGGTGAACGCAACGGGATGTTTACTTCAAGGAGAACAATACCAAGTCCATTGTCGCAAGCATCACTCTCAATAGTGAAAGGCTTGGAAAAATTGGGCATAGATAGAAATGCATGATACACATATCCTGTTTCAGTTTGTCAAATGCACACTCAACAACGTGTGTCCATGTAAAAGAATCCTTTTTCAATAGATTTTTTAATGGAGCTACAGTATTCTCGTAATAGTTGACAAACTTGTGGTTGTAGCCAGTCAGTCCCAAAAAACCATGAAGGCTCTTGAGTGTCTGAAGGTGCGAACAATTTTTCATATCATCTATTTTTATAGTATCTAAGTGAACCCATTGTGTTGAAACAATTTTCCCAAGATACTCTACTTCCTCCTTCCCAAAGACACATTTATACTATTTGGCACAGAGATGATAATCATAGGAAAGTTGTAGTATAGGATCCATATGTTGGATATTTTCAGCGCATGTTTTACTATAGATGAGGATACCATCAAAGAAGACCACAATGAAATTCCACGAGTAGGTTTAGAATATGTTATTCATCAATTCCTGGAATGTGGAAGGAGAATTTGTGAGGAAAAATGGCATGAAAAAAACTCATAGTGGCCATCATGTGTGCAGAAAGTTGTTTTAGGGATGTCATCCTCATGAACCAGAATTTGGTGATGCCAAGAATGGATATGTAACTTGGAGAAAAAATGAGCACCATGAAGCTCATCAACAAAGAGAATTGGAACCTTATCCTTGATTGTGATGTGAATAAGTTCCTGAAATTCAATGGAGAGGCACCATGAACCATATTTTTTTTGGACAAGAGGAACTGGTGAAGAAAGGAACTAGTATTAGGGACAATAATACCTTGCTTCAATAAGTCCCAAATGAGCATTTCAATCTCTATCTTTTGGTGAAACGAGTAGCGATACATCCTAATGTTGGGAGAGATGCTTCGAGGAAGGAGTGGAATACAATGGTCCTCTAGTCTTGAAGGTGGAAATCCCACTAGTTCAACAAAGACACATGCATATCGATCCAAAATTTGTTGTAGATCCAAGGGAGTAGTGGAGACTGCTAATGGTTGCATCTAAATGAAATGGAGATGAGAGATTGACACCATGTGAATTATTCTTAAGGATATTTTCCATGTGATGTGAACTAATGATGTTAAGAGACCTTGATTGTAAGCCATTCAATGTGTTTTTTTCCCATTGATTAAAAATTGCATCCAAATTTAAGAAAAATCCCATAAGATGGGTCCAAGTGTGCGTAACAATTGAGGGCCGAAAAACACATCATATCCACCTAAGGAAAATGTAAACATGTCAAAGCGCAAATTATAATATCCAATATAGATATGCACATTGTGGCACCTCCCCTTGCAAGGTAAGGTTCCCCCATTGGAAATCATGACTTCAAAGCTAGAGCAACGAAGGACAAAACAATCATCCTATTTGGCGATCTGAGGGTCATTGAAGTTACGATTTCTAATGAGTATTGTAAGAGGGATATTTTTGATTAAACCCTTGACTCGCATGGTTTGGGGGGTGGTGACTCCGACTAATGCATGGAGAGATATCTTTGGGTGATCGTACTGAGAAGGAGGGTCGATAGTTGACTGTTGAATTTCAACCTGATCATCTATTGGATCCTGATCATCTTCACAAATTTGAGGTGCAGGAAAATAATCCATACCCAAGAGATAGATCTTTTTCTTAGCAAATCTATGTCCCTGTGTTAATTTCTCATCACAATTATAACAAAGCCCTTTTTCTCTACATGCCCACATCTCGGCTTCAAACAAATTCTTGATAGGATTGGTTCTAGGGGATTACGTGATTGGAGGTATTTGGGAAACCACATTTTTGAATGGAACAAAGGTGGTTTTGCAGCGTTGTTGAGCTATGATAATGTACTCTTCAAACACAACTAACTCTAGGGATTCCATCGTTGTTTTGGGAAAAAATATTTTAAACTCATATCGGATTGCATCCTTTATACCACTGTTAAAAAAACTCTTGTAGAATGTATTAGACAATCCTTATGTGTGATTGGCAAGTTTCTCAAATTTTGTTTGATGCTCCATCATGGTTCCATTTTGGTGAAGTTTAGCGAGTGCTCATGTGAATTCATCAAAAGCACTACGGCCAAATCATTGCAACAGGTGTTGGAAAAAATCTGTCCATTTTGGCTCTGCATGAGCCTTAATGTACCAACGGAACCATTGAATGGCTTCATGTTCCAAATGAAAGGATGCAAGTGGGACTTTCTTGACATCAAAAGTGTTATGCAGACTGAAATATTGTTATTTTGTATATATCCATCTAGTTAGATCATCATCATTGAAGTGAGGAAAATCAAGCTTTGAACCACAAAAATTGTTAGAAGAAGAGAACCTAGTGTCTGCAGAAGACTCTAGTTGTCATCTATTGTTCATGGTTGAATGCTGAAGGTGGAGGCCGAGAAATTTTTCATCTAGATCTTGGATTTTGGTCTTGAGGGTGACAATTTATTCTTCCATTTGTTTGTTTTCTCTTGTGCAGGAGACAACCATAAACATGAGTTTTTTTTAGAAATGGGTAGAGAAACAAAAACAAAAATGTTTTTATAAATTGATGATTTGGAGTTGGAAAAAAATATGGTGGGTTATTGGGGTCTTACTCAGTTTTGGACATTTTTTTATAGATAGTGAAGCAGGAAATAGGAATTTCAAAATTGGGGTGTGTTGGCCAAAACACACCAACAAAGCCTTGTCGATAGGGGTTCTCATTCTGTCAATGCCCAACCAGCGCGATCTCCCTAAGCACTATCCCAAATAGGTTTTACCCTTCTCGGCAACACTCACAGAGCGGATGAAGTCTCACCCAAGATGTTCGAGGGAGAGCTTTCGGAACCAAGTTTCCAGTAGTAAGGAGGATGATCGAGGCATCATCGATTTATCATCATAACTATCAGGTCTAGCAGAGCCATTTATTAGATATCACAACATTCATCACAGATCTACCACTACAACCACAAATCTAACAGATTCCATCATTCATCTATTCATCGCAGTAGTTTCACATTCTTCATTCATAAAACAAAATCATCAGACATTGACATCGCAGTACATAAAGACAGAAAAAGACAAAAGACAACAGTGGTTCACCTCAACATCCATCGTATCATATTACTTTCTATGCAACAGATCCAAAACAACAACTTTCTTTCTCCACAGCGAGAGAAATATCGACCCACAAAGTCGCATACATATAACAAAATATTCAATCTCTCACTTTCTCTCTGCTATCGCTTCTAACTTCGGTATCTCCCTTACATTTTCAATTCTAATTCTATATATACCCTTCCACCTTTACATTCAAGGTCAACTTCTAACTAACTCCTAACTGATTTAACCACTAATGACCTATATCCACAAAATGTGGTCAACCCATACAAAATGATGCATAAAATATTCAAAATGATTTTTTTTCCTCCCATCACGCTATCTTGGCCTTACATGGTGTCGCGTGACCTTGCACATCCTCCGTGGTGCTGCGCAACTCACTTACTCCAAAACCCCTTCTAGCAGGCCCCCAACAAAGTCTTGTGTCTCGTCCTCGAGCCACGTCAGGTAGACAGGATGTAATCCATCATCTTTACCTTGAAATCCTCATACTACTACAATATCCTTGACCTATTCTTGAACTTTTTCAACTTCATCCTAACAACCGACCAGTTCCTTCTTCATAGGGTGCTCCACCAATTTGGTAACTACCATATTCTTGCCATCTTGCATAGCCTATAGCATGGCGACTACTTTAATAGCCAACTACACTCCAATATCTTGGAATTCCTCCAACTGGGCACTATGCTTGTGATGTCATTCTTGTCCCTTTGCGGATTTTTGCTGCAATTCTCTCAGCTCGATGGACCGTGTAAGCTAAATCATGAGTGGCATTGTCCTTAATGTCATCTTCAATGTTGTCAACTAACTGTTGGCTTCTTGTGCTGTCATAGTTAGTTGGTCTAACTTCTCATCTTGGACAACACCGCCCAAAAATTCTAGCGTTGCCTCTATGATCTTCTTTTCTTCCTACTCCATTGATTCAAACTAAGCTGCGACTGCTTCAATGGCATCCTTACGCTCCGCAATATGTTTGGTGGAGTTTCTAGGTAGACCATAGAATTGAGAAGATTGTTGTGCAGTTGGAGCTCAGCGATGACTTCTCCCAATTGATTAGCTTTGGCGACTACATCCAATTCCGTCGTGCTTTCATAGATGTGCTGATAGGACTCATAAACAACCTCTTCTACCTTGCCTCTAATTGCAATCAGCTACGCAATCTCAACAATCAGGCGGTTAGTCTTCTTTTTTAGGTCTATAATCTCTTCATCAGCTTTCCTCTTCAGCTTGTCACGCGCTGTCTTCAGTGTTGTGACCTCCTGCACTTTTTCTGCTGCTAACTGTTCCTTTACTTGGTGCATCTCCTCAACCTCTGTCTTCAGCTATGTTGCTTGTTGGTGCGATTGCAAATACCCTTCACTGAGCTCCTTCTTCCTGTTGTCCAACTCTTGGTTGTCCACTTGCTGCATATGGATTAAGGTCTGGGTTAGTAGCTTGTTGATATCAACTCCAACACCCTGTAGCTGCTGCAAGGGGGAGTTCACATCCTCACTTCCTGCGTTGATTGCAGTCAGGGGAACTTGAACGTTCCTAGCCTGTGGCTCAGTGCTAATCAATGGAAGTCCCTACACAACAACACTCTCCAGTGATGACTTCACAATTGCTTCATAAATAGAATCTAACTTATCTCTTACGATGGAAAAACCTTCATGGTGGGACTGGCGCATTGCTTGTGTAGCTGCGTTAGATGAATCTCTGACCGCCTTAATGAGCCGCTGCAACTAGGCTTCCAATGCCGATCTGGTGCTACTTCCTGCATCAAACTCCATGTGTTGCTTGGTTCTACAGTTTTCTACGATGCATTGGGATTTTGGGTTGGTGTTGTTCAAAGACTCTCCATCTGATTCATGAGTACTTTGGAATTATCGCATAGAATCTACAGGGACATATGCTGGTGGTTTCATCGATACTTCTTCAACACTAATGGATTCATGCTAGTCAGCAAGCCAGTCTTGAACTACTGCTTCAACTTCATCATCAGTTAGTTTATAAGGCATTAGAATCCATTACCTATCGGGGTCTCGTCACTCCTGGATATGAATTGAATGGGTCCCTATGGCGAACCGCATGATCCTTTGATATTTTACCACTACTGCATTTGATAAGCACAAAATTTTAACTATTGCGGCTTGTAGCGCTTCCTAGTAGATCCAAAACTGGATCGCGCAATCCGTCTGTCGACTGGGCTCCTCTACCCACCATAAATTTTTGTATAGTGCACCTTTGCACACCTTGGGCCCTTCAATAGACATAGGATGGTAGTATTCTAGCTCCTTCCAAGCCACCAAAGCGATGAGGATCAACAACCAACTATAAGAGAAAGACCTCTCCCCATCCTGGGCTGTGATTGCATCCTCTGTTAGTTGGTTCAACAAGAAGAGGGACCAACTCATTTGGACTTAGCACACTACTGTGGACAAGAAACCACTCCCAAATTGCACTGAACTGGGTGATTCCCCCTGATAATTTTACTTGCTAGAATGTGTGCTCCAATACGTATCACTTGCTCATTGATGTTGTTGATGCGATATGTGCGGCCATCCTGCTACAATCTATATTGCTCCTTCAGTTATTGAGCAAGCTTCTTCTCGTTGTCTCTTCCTCTAAGATATTGAGCGGGATCTACCCCAACCTTTGGCAGCCCCGCGATCTATGAAATCATGTCAACCGTAACGACGATTGGGGTATCCAACCACAATTTCCCACAATGAAAACATGCCAACAGCTGTTTGACACATGCATTCACTTAATTTAGCCTCTCAAAATGGGGCATGTTGATAAGCCTTAACAACCCAGACTTGTTCAAAAAAATTTAGGGTGAAAAAATTTTACCCCATCAAAATTGGGCGAAACAGGGCTTCAAAAAATGCAAAATGGAGAATCTTTTTTGGGGGGAAAACATGGAAAAATAGCCCACTGGGATAAAATTCACCCCTAAAATTATCCCTACCCTCAGGTGCCACAGACTCCACATCTCCTAAACTAGATGTCCCTGTCTATGCAGTTCTCTCCCCTTGTGCCCTAATGGAAGTGCGCATCTGCCTCTTCTGCGGCGGTGTTGATCTGGCTTCTGAGCCTTTCGCTTACCCCAGGGGATTGAAGATGATTCGACCAGCATACTCATGATCTCTTCCACTATGGAAGTTGGAAGGATGGGTGACTCCTGCTTGCTTGAAATCTCCACAGTGTCGGGGTTGCTCAGCATGCCGCACCACAAAATCCTCACTCAATAATCTACCACGCCTCGATTACACACCCTAGCTTCCGATCAATAGGATTCAAACTAACTCACCTCAATTCTAATTCACTCAAATCAACTGAAATCAATGATGCTTTCATCATGCCTCCCTCATATTTTTATAACAAATTACTAACCCAACTTCATCATTGCCAAAATCTGCGGTAGTCATCATGACCAAATCCTCCACTAACGACCCGAATCCACTAGCGATCCTATCATGCTAACTATATACTCAGCCATAAATTCCTATCACTTCAACTAGAGCTGTCACCTAACTACTCTTAACTCTCTACATTTATTGCTAATTTGACCAAATCATAGCCTTGTGGTTTCCGCGGTCTCTCTATATAACTGTGCCATCGACTCCTACACTTTTGCATCCACTTCATCTTGGCGCACCCTTATGTTCTCTTTCTATCCTATCTTTTTTTTTTTTTTCATTGCACGATGCTTCAGGAAGTGTGCCCCTCCATCCTTGTCCTATAGGGATTCAAATAGCTACCATTCACGAGATTTGGCAGCACCGCTCAATCTAACTATTGCAATTGAACTGCACCCCCATAAGTAATTGAATGAATAAGATACAGGCCTAACCAGTGCATTTGTAACTTACTTGGATGCTTCATGAACTTGCTGTCATACAACAACACCAAATCTACTTGTGAAAATTGTTTGTTTTTGATGTGGTGTTCATGCCACGCCTTTTGTCGGTCCTTCTCAATACGCTATTGGAAGCTTGTGATGAAGCGGTCCTCTTCCAATTGGACTAGCTGCGTTTCTCGCTCCTAAAGTGCTTCTTCATCGGCCATGCCAATTGTTGCGACAATGCATAGACTAGAAACAATGTACTCCATAGGCATGACTGCCTCTTTCCCATATACCAGTTTAAAAGGCGTCTACCTCGTCATCCTCTTGCAAGTGGTGCAATATGCCCACAAAATTGCAAGAATCTTTAAATCCTAGTCATCACGATTATCATTACATACCTTTGTGAGCGTGGTTTCCAAGACTTTGTTGAATGCTTCTATGGTTCCATTTTCCTGTGGATGATATGGGGTACTATTCTTATGCTACACCTGCAACTCCTCTATTAGTGCTTTGAGTGTGCGATTGATAAAGTGGCTTCCTTGGTCGCTCATCAATATCCTAGGGCATCCAAACCATGTCACAATGTTATCAAATATGAACGTTGTTGCTGTCGTAGTTGTGCAATCCACAACTGGTGCGGCCTCCGTCCACCTTGTCAGATAGTTAGTTGCTGTGATGATGTATCACACACGTGTTTGCTTTTCGGGTACGTTGACTGGACCCACAAATTCCACAACCCATTTATCAAAAGGTTGTAAAGTTACCTGTGGTACAAGCGGCATCTCATCTCTCCAAGAGGGTTTCCCGACGCATTAACAGACATCACAACTCCACACATAGTCTGTGGCATAATTATGCAAAGTAGGCCACCATATCCTAGTGCGCAACACCTTATGTGTGATAGCTCGTCCTACATAATGTCCACCTTCAAATATTGCATGTGCTTCTTCTAGAATTTTCCCTTATTCATGAGGTAGAACACACAGTCGCAAGATCTCATCAGGTCCAAGCTAGTATAATTGCCCAACAATTAGCTGGAAATATGAAGCCTTCACGATCAACTGCTTCTACTCATTGGTTGGCATTTCCTCTGGCACAAATTCAGTTGCCAAGAACTGAATTATCAGTGCATAATGGTTATCTGCGATATCAACTCCAAATAATGTGTATTCAGCAATCCATTGTCAATATTGGTGGGATCTTCACCCATTTCAATGCGGGATAGATGATCAGGACCAACATTCAAGCATCTTGGCTTCACGATTATTTCGAAATCAAATTCCTGAAAGAGAAGTAGCCAACAACATATCTTCCCCCCGAACACAGGCTTATTAACCAGCTATTTCAAAGTTGAATGGTTAGTGAACATTTTGAATTGACCTCCCAAGAGATAGTGCCTAAAATTATGCAGCGCATAGACCATCGCCAACCCTTCTCTTTCTGTGTTCATATAATTCTTCTCAGCAAAGTATAAATTACTGCTAACAAAGGAAATCGGATGATCTAGATCTCCTTCTCCTGGTTGCACAAGTACAACTCCCAGCGCAACAAAGGAGGCATCGACATGGACATGGAAATATTTATTCCAATCAGGGAACACAAGTATTGGTGTTGAATCCATCTTGGCCTTTAATGTGTTGAAGCTACTTTAACATTCCTGGATCCATACAAATGCGGCATCCTTCTTTAATAGTTTCTCCATGGGGGCAGCAATCACAGCATAACCGTAGATGAACTTGCGATAGTACCCAATGTGTCCCAGTTTTTCTCTAAGAATCTTTGTATTTGTAGGTGGCGACAGGCTCAGAATGAGTGCAATCTTCGCTGGATCAACCAAAAGTCCATGCTTACAAATGATATGACCCAACAGTATCCCAAATGGTGCACAGAAGATGCACTTCTTTGAATTCAATGCGATCTGATTCTGTCAACACCTTTCCAGCATCAAGCACAGGTTTTCCAAGTGATCCTTGATCAATCTGTAGACTGTCTAGTCATCCATATATACTTGTAGAAATTTCTGAATAAAATATTTAAATGCAGCGATGACAACCTGAGAGAATACCACAGGCGTATTCTTCAGCCCAAAGGGCATCACTGTGTATTGAAAGCAACCCCATTTAGTGACAAATGTGGTTTTGTGGTGGTATTCCTTTGCAATCCTTATCTGGTGATAACCAAAAAATCCATTTGTAAAAGAGTACATTTATTTACCACCTACTCCTTCAAGAACCTCATCGGTGAACGGTTTTGGAAAGAGATCATGCAGGAAATCATCATTCAGTTTTCTTAGATTGACACAGATTCATACTTCCGTAGTCTTCTTGTCTTGGACCACCATAGGGCTTATCCATTATGATTCTTCAACATGATCAATAATCCCTACAACTAGCATCCCATCAAGTTCATCCTTGACTTGTTCTTTATATCGTGGATTCAAGCGATACGAAATCTGTCGCACTGGTTTTGCATCTGGTTTTAATGAGATTTTCATTTCCCCTAGGTCACCCAATATCCCCTTCATTTTTGAGAATTTTGTTGGGAACAGATCTTGGAACTCATGCAATAGATTTGTGATCTTTGCCATGGTCTCCTTGTCCCAGTAGTCCCCAATATTGGAAAATTTTGGATTCTCCTCTGTCCCAATGTTAACTTTCTTAATCTTTAGCAGTTAAGTCATGGGATACATCAGCACATCTGATGCTGCGACATATCGACTTCCTTCAGTCTCTGTAATATTAATATTTTTGCAATTCATCATCATCCTCCGTCTCTCTAGAGATGTTATAGCATTCCATCATTGATTACATGTGGCAATGTGCATGTGGTTCCATAGGATAGGTGATTAGGACAACTTTCAAGACTACATCCCAAATGATCCATAGTGCATTGTTAACATCTGCATTAGCATATGCAAAGCCAAAGGTATGTGCAAAGCAAACAATCATCTCCTCCCAAGTAGTTATTTCTCTGCACAGTTCTGCTAATATGTATCAAGACCTTGGCATTTCATCCAATGTGTGAATAAAAGCATGGACCCAGTCATCCTTGGGTCGTGATGCCCACAGTGTATGGAATTCCCTTCGATGACTACAAGGGTTATTCTATCCATCATATCTCCCAGTATGATATACCTCCGTATCTCCAAAGCACACAGTCATCAACCATTGACACTATTCCCATTCATGAATGGTCTCCTTATGAACTACCCACCAGCGTGTTGGAGTGTCCTTCAATGCTTCTCCTAATTCCAACAAGCATTGAGGCTTAGATACCTTCGCTTCAAACTGCTCGAGGAACCCATATAGTTCTGTTAATCCTTCATAGATTGGCAACTCAATTACCTCAGTCACGACATGGTGTAGCGACTGCGTGGTCAGCCCACATTTTCTGAGTGATACTTCATGCATCCAGTTTTTCCAATTTTCTAACGCATCATTAGAGTCAGAGGACACAGAGCTAGCACTGTTCCAACCACGTTCTTCATTGGCAGTAGGATGGACATAATCCTTAGAGATATTGTAAACATGATCCCATCCTCTAACAACTTCATCTTTGATAGTTTCAATAGATCACCTTCCTTCATTAAGATAAATAGGGGAAATGACTAAGATATCCTTGTTCTCAAATGTCATCAACGTCTTCTTAAAATTTATCATGGCCATGCTGTCATTGGCCCATACAATCCCTAGTAGCATAGGATAGGAGCCCCCTCTATTAATGAATTCAAATACATCGAATTCAGCACAAGTCCTCATACCTTTGACATCTACGACCAAGTTCGACACCCGATCGATTGGTTAAACTTTGGCCTAATTAGCCAATCTCAGCTGCACTAGGGACCAACCAAGTTTTGGCTCTCCCATATTATTCCACATCTGTTTGGTCAAAATATTCACTTGGATCCAAGATCTAGAATAAATGAATCGACTTTGTATTCCCCAATCTAGATGTTCATCCACATTTCCTTGCCCATCTTTTTCTTCTGTAAAGAATTCACTGTAGAGTCCTGCAACTCTCTATCTGGACGATGCAACAACTTCTCGATCTCAACCAGAGCATCGAGATATTTTTTCAGGGATCAAAAAATCTCAAATAACTATTGTAAGGTACCACACTTCTGTGATGGTCCAACTTCTAATGAAGAATCAAAATCAGAAGGCATGCCAAAAATAGGTGTCTTACCAGGATTTCTTCTAAGTGCCTCGCGAGCCTAAAAAAAGGTATCTCTCTTGGTTATGATACCAAACTGTGCTTTCTTCTTGCTAGCCACTTACACTTGTGGTCTTGGTCCACCTTCTCTAGTCATTGCACCTCCTCAAGTAACAATCCCGACATCAACATCCTCTTTTCGTGGTTCTACTAGAATGGTTGCAACCATCGACCCTTGATTCTGGTTCTGCGGCAGAGGATGATTCAGAGGTGGATTCTGGTTAGTCGATGGATTCATAGGATGATTACTATTTTGATTTGGTACTGGAATTTGGGGTTGACATTGATTCTACAGTTGCTATTGGTTCTGTATTTGATTCTGGGCTTGGAACTGGTTTTGATTCTGTAATAAAGGAACATTGCCAGCCTGCCATCTCATAATTAACTAAGGGAAATTTTCAATAGTATGATCATTCATCATGTAATATACACATTGAAAATGGTGAAAATCCCTCTAATAGTGGACAAATGTCCCACAATTGTAACACTAGATTGATGCATGGCCTCATCCTCCTCCACGGCTGAAACCTCCTCTTCCCATGAATCTTCCTTGCTACTGATATTGTGGTTGAGCTACTTGCTGCTGATACTGGGGTTACACCATTTTCTATTGAGGGGGATTTGGATGATGTTGAACGTAGTGCACTGCTTGCACATACTGTGGCTATGGCAGATTCATTGGGGTCTAGGTGTACTGTGGTCGTGACGCAAACTGTGGCTGGGGTGCAACCTGCATCTGTGGTTGCGATGAAATAAACTGCATCTGTGGTGGCAGTGTATACTGGACTTGAGGTGGTGGATGTATCACCTGCGGCTATGGCACCATGCGAGGATATTCACCTTTCACAAAGTACGATTCATATGTCCGCTCTTGAAGCAGATCATAAGCTCCATAATCCTTATCCTCATGCCCAATTGACTGACAGAAGGTGCAATATAAGCTTGTTGGATTCATAACCATATTCTGCATGTAGGTATAGTATTCATGTCGATGCCCATATACTTGAAACTGTGCGACACCACGACACACTATTGCAACTCAATGGGTTTGGCGCTCCTGATAGTAGATAGTTCCAGAAAGAAGGAAATGTATATTTTGTTTGTCCATCCACGTGACACCGATTGCACCACAAGTCATCATGTTCATCTTTTTCCTTCTTGATATCCTACAATTGAAGTGTCAGGTTCTCTAGCTGCACCTGGATTTGGTTCATGCCGACAACAGTTTCTCCGATGGGTGAAGCCTCCAGCTTCATTGCAATTTCCAGAGCCTCGCTCTGTGTCAAGATCTTTTGTTGCATTAATGGGTGTTGGATATAAGGGAACAGTGTCACAATGAACCATTCTTTGTGTTGGAGGTTACTCATATCGATGTTGACCCATGCCATCAGTGTCTTAAAACTATGGGTGGAATAGTGTGCGGAGGTGTGTACACGTTGCTATCGGGGGTTGACATTGCTACTACCCTAGGCATAGCCTGGGTCTTCTCGTCCTCTTCGTTGTTGTATTTTCTCTTCATCATGTGTGGTTTTCCTTCATGGTATTGCTTATAGACTTTATTTTTCAATCCGATCAGACCAGGGTGTTTTTTCCCTTGGTTATTATTGGTTGTTGAATAAACGACTGATATTTTCTTAGTTTTTCACTCCATACCTCCAAAGTTGGGGTGGTCGGCTTGGCATTTAGGCCTATTGAGGTTATTAGAGTCTATGTGTCAATGTATAAACATGCTAGAAATCATGGTCGAGTCATATGAACATGTCTAAGTTCCCCTAGGTTTTTTCAATTTTTCAATTTTTTAATTTTTTCAGTGTTTTTTATTAAAATTTAATTTTTCCAAAACTTAGGCTATTTTTTAGTAGTTTAATTGGAAAAATTGATTTTGTAATAAAAGTGGGCCAAATAATCAGTTTCAGTCATGTAGGTGCTCATTTTCAAGCTAAGAGCACCATGTAAACCCATGGACCCACTATTTCCTTGTTTTGAGTGATTTTCCATCACTCAGGTCAGAAAGCCCCAAAAATCAATTATTGATGATTTTAATTAATAAATTGATGAATAATGGAGCAAATCCAAAATCATAGATCAGTGGATTCTCAGCCGATTTGATTGAAATCAGTCAGATCTGAAGCAGATTGATTGGATCTGACAAATCCTTGACTGAAGGAGGTGATCAAATCAGATCCAGAGTTGATCTTCAACATCCTTTATGGGGAATTTCACCCTCCCTCTCTTCTCCACACGTTTTTGGCTCATCTGGATGAGTTTTGGTGGATGCTTCAGTCAGTAGGTTGAGGTGTCAGTCAGATCAGCCCCCCAATTGACAGTTGCACTCAGTGAGACTCAGATTTGGCTTATCTAGACACAGATCATGCATTAATGGACTCTCCTTCAGCTGATTTGATGTGTCTCCTTGGGATTTGCGCCCCCCCTAGGCTGGATCTCCTAGTTTTTGTATATATCCAAGCACAGCAGCCTCTTCCAAGCTAGTTAGAGCTGGATTGAAGGGCTTGCTATTGTAATTGTGTATTGATCATCATTTGTGAATAAAGAAGCTTTGGAGGCTATACCGTGTAGTGCATGTGTTTGTGTGGATTCTCAGTGTTATGCTGCTAATGTGGTAACTACAATTTCTTTCCAAATTCTGTGCCGGTTTTGTGTTCTGGCTTCAAGGATTCGGTTGAATAAAGTAAGGGTGTAAACTAGGCAAGTTAGATTGCTTGATGCTTGATCTTGTTTATCCATATGATGTATGCTCAATAATTTCAGGTATATGCTTAAATAAGATTATTTTGGCATGATATTTCATTTTTGTTGCTTTATACATCTATATCCAGATCTCACGAGGTGTTGTGCAGGCTTGTGTTATCTAGTTGCAGGTTCCCGATTGGATCAAGATTGAAACCATTCCTTATCCAATAAGCTCAAGACTCTATCCCTCAGTGCTCCACAAAAGGGCCTCCTTTCAGCTTGCTCCATTCAAGCAACGAGTCGACCTTCTCTCTTCTTCTTCTCATTTCTTAAAAAAATTCAATCTTTCGGTTACCTGTCTCTCCCTCTTATGATCAGATATAGTTCTAGGAATTGAATATATATTATTAGATATATTTCATAAGATTCTTGCACTTATATCTATAGTTTTATAAAGAGTATCATTTCATAAAGATAGATCTAGGTGTAGGAATTGCCCTTTTTGCAAGTAGCTAAGTCATAGATCTAAAACTTGCTCATAAGGTAGTTTATTTTTCATTATTTAAAGATTCATATTCTGCAATAAATTACACATCTTATTGGATTCCCAAAAAGCAAGCCAATATCCCAAGGAAATCTTGCTTTCCTTGGTTCCTTTTTGCATAACTAGATTACCCCAATTTAACAAGTTTTAACTTAGTTTTTTTTGTTAAAAGTTAGTTGACCCAAAGGTACTTTCAGAGTGCTTTTGGGAATATTTTAGTATAATATGCTCACTGTTTTTTATCAATTTTGACAGAAAAGGAAGGAACCTGCTGTTTGAAAGTGGCCTCAGGAGCGTTCAAATCCCCCAAGGGGTCTCCCATTTGACTAAAACCTTTAAGTTTCGCACTTTGTAAGCTCTTGATTTCACTTCGTATAAGGATAAAGAGGAATTATATCAGTTATATGATATTGTAACCACTGTTAATAAAAATAATTTTTGAATAGGCTCTTTCGAGCCCATTCCCCATCCCCCCCAGGGGGATTTGCGTCCGTGTCCTTTTTTTTGCTTTTCGTTCATATTTTGTAATCTAGAGTAGCATTAATATGCAGGGTAGTATACTTTGACATAAAATCAATTCCATATTCCATTTCTATTATTTTCAAAGTAGCTTTAATACTTACCCCAAGAGCCTCCTTTGAGCCGAAAGGTGAAGAAAGGTTCGTGGTAGTCTAATTAGAAAATTGTGGTTTTCTCATCTTTTATGTTTCCTTTGCTGTCATATTGTGTCTCAGTAAGAATTATAAAATTAACCCCTCCTTGATTCCCCAATTGAGATCCACTTGGATCGAAAGAGGTTCCTGGAGGGTTTTCTTTTAACAAGAACACCCATTGTAAAATTTACTAAAATTGACAAGAATCTAGTGGGTATGCTCTACACTTGGCTGTGGTTCGTCCAATCAGTCAAGCTGTATCAAAAGAACTTGAGCGACTATTATAATTAGGACTCACTCTCCCAAATTGACAAACCATAAGGTGAAAATCCAACACCTAGATCAAACCATCACGGTGGCAAAATACCCAAAGGAAGCGGTAACTTCTGAAAAGTGACCTTGTGGCACCGATATTTGTCACACCCTAATGGGTGTGTTATGAACAATAGCCCCAAAGACTCCATTCATCCCACATATTCCTTGCGGGTAGCAGTGAAGGTTTAGTTTTGGACATACTCCAAGTACTCTCGAGTATATCTGGAGTCCACCCCTTCGCCTAATTTTAATGAACTCACACCTCAAATTTAACTTAAAACATACCAAGAGGCAATTGCAAAACTTTCACTCTAAGCACATGCAAGTACATTGATTTTATTTTTTACTGCATTCTAAGGCACTGGTTATTTTCTTGCTTTATATATATATATTGTGTCTTAGCATTGTGCTTTTGTGTGTTCATTTTTGTATCTTGTCATCTTTGATTTTCTATAGTTAAATTTCAAACTCCTAAGTAACTCATTCAGTTTAACATCACCATACTAAGTAATTATCCTTAGTAACTTAATAGGGTCTACCCCCCTTGGCTTCGTTAGGATTTGAGCCTAAACGGAGGAGTCAAGAACAAGGTGACATCCTTGACTCAAGACTTGCCCCCAAGGACACACCGAGTGGCTTGAAGATTTTTGCCACGTGACCCAGGTGTGTGAAAGGAGGCAACAAGCACCAGGACGGAAACCTACAAAGTCATGATTTCCATACAAGAGTGTTTCAACTAAAAACTTGCTTATATTGCATATTGGTGTGCTCTCCTAAAAAGGGTGGCTAGCTAAGCTACAAGCTCCAAACACAATGAGCTTAAGTAAGCAGGAACCTCAAATATATGCATTAATTGGTTGTATATGAAGTTATCCACAGCCACTCACCAATACAACAAAGCAAATTACTCAATAACTAGTTCAATGAATGTAGCATGTCAACTTTCAAGATGTGATGGTTTTAGCGATCATGAATTCCTATCTCATTTTTAATTTTTAATCCCATAGATTTGATATTATATAATTTTAAGATAGTATCTACTAGTTAATGACATAAAGGTGAATGCATGTCTCCTGTATTTGATTATTCACGAGCTTTTTTGTTATAACTATGGATGTGGCAACATTCAGTGCTTCATCTTTTCTGTATACTCTCTATTTCTTGGATATGATGTGATAAGTATTATTAACAAGTTTCTCAAGTTGTGGGTCTGTGAAAGTGAAACTTGGTCAAATTCCATTGATTTTTTGTTTATATAAGAAGTGGTTTTTGCAATATTTAAACTAATTGAGTCCATCTGGAGCAGGATGTTGTTTCTATTAACATTATTCGAAATAAGCAAACTAGACAACCAGAGGGTTATGGTTTTGTGGAACTTGATTCGCGTGCAACTATAGAGAGAATTTTGTAGAATTTCCATGGTACGTCCATGCCCAGTTCTCAACAACCTTTTAGGTTGAATTGGGCTACTTTTGGAGTTGGTGCCAGACGAACAGAACCAAGCACTGAGTATTCCATATTTGTTGGGGACTTGGGTCGAGAGGTCACTGATATTATCTTGCAAGAGACTTTCCAAAGCCAATATTCATCTATTAAAGGTGCTAAAGTTTTGATAGATGCAAATACAACTTGCACCAAAGGTTATGGGTTTGTCAGATTTGGTGACGAGAACAAGAAAAATCGAGCTATGATTGAAATGAATGGCGTTTATTGCTCATCGAAACCTATGTGTATTAATGAAGCTACACCAAAGAATTCCTTGGGATTTCAACAACCTGATTCCATGAAAGGTACACTTTTCAAGGATGGTTGATTATACTTGTATGTTTTTATCAATAGTTTTATGTATATATTGATAGGTCACTTTACATATGTCTTGTAACTCAATTTTGGGAAGACAATTCATCCAACCTAGTCTGTCTACATGATTATATATATCCCCTTCAAATCTTCATAATTTATTCTTGTCTCTTTCATGGCAGTTGATTTCCAAGTGGTTCTCTTTTGTTGTTGTCCAGTCATTACTTTTATTTTAAACTTGTATGTAACCCTTTAAGAACCATCTACAACTGATGTAGGAGCTATCATCTCCTATAGTTTTCACTGTATGTCAATTAACTGTAGAAGTATACATAGTGACAAGAGTTGACAATTACTCCATAAAAGTTTTGAATTCTTGAAATTCTCAGAGATTGAGAATTGTCACATTGGGAAATTTTCTGTTGAATAACTACTTGAAGAGAAGTTAAGAGTGGTTACATTCAGTTGATCTACATTTGCTTCCTATTGTTTTCCTTTCCTCTTGAAAATCAGCAAGTTTGAATTGAGTTATGAGTTCTTGAACACTTATGAAAGTTATGTTGTCTCAAAGCAAGATGCCAAGAGGCTTTCTCCACACAGGGGCCTAGAACAAAACTCGACAGAAAATCACCTTAATTAGTGGTGGCCCCAATTAGGTCAAATTTAATGATTATGTATTTAAAATGAATTCTCCATTTGATAAATTTGTAGCATTTATCTGCTGCTGCAAACAACTCATTATTTTATGCTACATGCTTTCAGTCATGGCTTTCCTTCCTATTTTTTAAGCAACAAGTAAGCCAGATTTCTCTTTTTTTGTGAACATAGGTAGCTTGTTCCATTAAAATAGTCCTTTTAGCAGAATATAAGAAAATTATATCACCTATATTGTGACAGATCATTGTAGCATCGTTGTCCATATTCCTTGCTCAATTTCCTTTATTAAATGGCTCAAATTAACATCTCCCTTTAGATATGCCAGAAAGAATGGCATTGTATTGCGGAGTAAATTTGCAATTTTCTTGTCAAATAACTGTTTGAGCAGATATCTTTCTCTGCACTAAAAGCTTGTTGTCCCTATTATGCATCAAGAAGTAATGGACACACAAGTTGAGGATTCACAAGTTGCATAGGTGAAGTTTTACATGGCTTAAATTTAAGTACTCACTGGAGTGGTTGTAGTGGAAGGGTAAGCAATGTTAACTTCTGGTTGTGGTATTTATAACCATTTATAACCAATGTTCTCTGTTCATCCAAACTTGGGCATGATTGTCTCCTTGGACTATTAAATGGCTCCTTTTGGTCTTTTAAGGACAAAGAGGATTCTATGTGGTCTTTGTTAGTTTTTCATCATATAAGCTAGCATTATGATTTTAGGATCTTTTCACTGAGAGAATAACAAGCACAACAATAAAAAATAAGCACATCACAAGAGACAAGAGACAAAAAGAGTTTTCCTCGGGGAAACCATAAAGGAGAAAACCCCACAACTTCCTCAAAGATAGAATCAACACAAAATGGTAAGACCCCAAAACATTAAGATGCACTCCCGACAGCAGTAGTCTTCTTCTTGTCTAGTCCCAGTGTATTTCATTCCTCACTAATGCGCCACACTTGAGTGAGTGAGTGATGTGTTGCAAGTGATAAATAGAGAGACTCTCACTCTCTATTTATATTCTTTCGTTCACTTAAAGTGCACTCAATCATGTCGGATCAACTTAACAATTACTTACTAGAGCCTACATCTCAATGAGTGTATAATAACCCTAGTGCCCCGAAACTGTGGGGACTTTA
The DNA here is from genome assembly GCA_001517045.1 of Pseudotsuga menziesii. Lineage (NCBI taxonomy): Eukaryota > Viridiplantae > Streptophyta > Pinopsida > Pinales > Pinaceae > Pseudotsuga > Pseudotsuga menziesii. Next base: position 201,753 of record LPNX010030489.1, on the reverse strand, counting down.
ACAATGACTTGACAAGACTTGTTTACATTATTAATCCTCCCGATCAGAACATCAGGGAATGAAAACATGACTCAAATACATAATAGAAACATCCTCGAATAAAAATTGGGTTACAATATATAAGATACATAGAATAATACATTCCGAAGTTACATATACATCAACACTCCCTCTTAACTAGGAAGGTATTCTTTTGACACAATTTTCAGCACTGGTCTTCTTCTCTGGATCAACTGGATCATCTTTTTCTTCAAGTCATCTTCATCTTTGGATCTGGATCATCTCTCGATCTGGATCATCACTGCTGGATCTGGATCATCACTCGATCTGGATCTCTCAGAGTCATCATAAATGGATCTAGATCATAGCTCAATCTAGATCATCTCTGGTCATCATCATGTGTGTACTATCTCGTCATAGGAAGTTCTATAGAGCTAGCCTTCATTCATGCTGGTTGTAGGCCTATCCCACAGGTAGGTCTTCGCCCAACACTTATATCTGACCTACTCGTCAGAAAGGCATGCCCAGCACTTACATCTGACCTACTCGTCAGAAAGGCACACCCAACACTCACATCTGATCATGTAGTAAACTACAATCACATCAGAAAGGCCCCGCACTCACATATATCATGGAAGGAACTGAATCCTCTCACTAAGATAGAATGGCCTGCCCTTACATCTAACATGGAAGGAACTTAATCCTCTCACCATGAAAGAATGGCCCGCACTTACATCGGCCATGGAAGGAACTTAATCCTCTCACCACGACGAAATGGCCCACACTTACATTGGTCATGGAAGGAACTTAATCCTCTCACCATGATGGAATGGCATGCACTCACATCTGACCTGGAAGGAACCAAATCCTCCACCCTCGCCAGAAAGTCCCCCAGTCCCAGACTGAGCTACCTGGTAACTGACCAGGTGCCTCCACTCTCCCGGAGAGTGGCAGTTTCCATTACATCTGTCCTACTCGACAGAATGGACAACACTCACATCTGACATGGGAGGAACCTAATCCTTTAGCCATGACAGAATGGTTCAGCCCTTACATCTGGCCTGCTCATTAGAATGGCTAAGCATATCAGCACTCATATCTGACATGGAAGGAAATGAATCCTCTCACCATGACAGAATGGCTCAGCCCTTACATCTGACCATGGAAGGAATCAATCCTCTCACCATGTCAGAATGGCTATGGGTCTCATCATTTTCTCTTGGAGGAAACCTCGATCTAGAGAACACAAAGCTTCTCCTTGAAGTACTCGAACTTCATCCTAGCCAATGGCTTCGTCAATACATCAACTATCTGTTCCTCCATCGCAATATACTAGAGCTTCACTGCTTCTCTCTACACCATATCCCTGATATAGTGATACTTGATCTTGATATGCTTCGACTTGTCATGGAACACTGGATTCTATGACAACTTCATGCAACTCTGGTTGTCACAATGTATACAAGTAGCATCCAACTGGAGATCAAATATATCAAATAGTAGCTTCCGTAGCCATACTACCTCACAACTAGCAAAACAAGATGCAACATACTCTGCTTCAGCTGTACTCAGTGCCACACAGGATTGCTTCCTGCTAAACCAAGAGATCACACCTGATCCCATTGTTGCAGCTGCAACATTTTTCCCAAATTCCAAAAAATTTGGGACCCTCCTTTTGTTTGGATTAGTTTTTTTTCCTTGAGTTAATTCAATGATTTTCCAGAAAGAATTTCTAAGTGCTGGGATTGGTCTACCAATTGTTTTGATTCCTCCTCTGATGCTTGAAACCATCTAATGTTTGATTAGACTTTATCACTGCCTTTGGATGCATTTTCAGCTTGTTCGAATCGGAAATTTGTTTGGTTAAAGCTTCCGCCGTTGCGGAAAAATAGCAGGTCTTGACTTCAAATTTTCTTTTCGATACGTCGGTTTTAATCGACTGAATCGAAAGGTATTTTCTTTCCCTCCCGCTGTTACGGATGGATAATCGGTATTGACTTCGACTTCCTTTCCAATTTGTTTGTTTTCACATCGGCTGCTTTTGTGTTTTGGCATCGGAACTTATATCACTTCTCCTTCCGCCGTTGCAAACAACAAATTGCAATTTCTCTCGATCACTGTTTGGTTTTTCTCCCGCTTCGTTGTTTCTGCTAGCCCCGTAAGTCTTGGGCTTTCGCCGTTGCAGCGGCGAAATGATTTTCCTTTTCTGGACGTCTAGTCGTTTTGAATCCCGCCATTGCGGCAAAATAATTAGACTTGGCTTCTAAGTTTTCTCTGACACATTTTCTCAAATCGGCCGATCTTTTGGTTTACATAAGAAGGATTTGTTATTTCCTTTTCCTCCCTTGCGGTTCCCATAGCGGTTTAGCACCCGAAGCATAAAGCGCTCTGACTACCGATGCGTATTGGTCTTTTGATCGCTTACCTGTATCTTTTCTTCTTCCGCCGTTGCGTCTAGGAAAGTCGTTCAGCTTCCGAACTAAAAGCCTTCCGACTTCTGATTTAGAACTTTCACGCTCGAGGCTTAGTCAAAACTCTTCCATTTGTTAAACTTCTCAGATTAAGGGATGCGCCTGGCCGTTTTCTTGTGGATTAGCCATTTCAGGTGGTTTAAGTTAATGTTTTAAAATGCCATTCCAACTAATGATGCACAGTAATTGATTGCAGGTAGAACTCAAGGGACTGTTGGAGCGACCACGGTGTGAAGGCGTAGCTTGATAGTTTTGTAAAAAGTCAAATCGAAACCGACAGGGTCACAAGAGAGACAAGCGAAGGAAAAGACAAAATCGAAAGCAACAAAATACGCAGATCTGAAAAGTCCGTTAGTTACTCAACTGATAATGAGCTTGTGCAGAAAAGATGAAAAGGAGGAATATGAAACGCTTGAAGAACCGAAGAGTCACACGTTTGGGGGGGGAGAACCCAAGCGGTCTACTGATTTTGTTTAAATATTTGAAAGTTAGAAGTTACTAGGGGATTTTTCCCAGTTAGACATGAAAAACGATGTTGTAAGAAGAACTATTTCTCTTTGCAATAAAGAAGTATTGTTTGCCTGTTGGAGAAAGATTGGTGGCACTTTCAAATGTTATGCTGTGGATGGCTGAAAGATGAACTATTTTTTTTTCCAGCTTTTGTCGATTAATCGTGAGATCGTTCTAACTCTTAGAACCTATGTTTTTGTTTAAATGATTTCTGGTTTATTTTGTGGAATTACCACCATGAGTAATGTATGCTATTCATAAAACAATTGGCTATCTGATTGTTGAAATATTTTTTATCGTTTATGTGTTGTAGAAAGAAACATCAGCTACCTGTAATTTCTCTTTATAATGCATGCACAATACACATTACTCATAATTAAGTTACAGTTTTCTCCCCGGGGATAGATAGATAGATAGTTAGTTTTATTTCCGCATATGTGACTTAGATGCTTGCGAGCCCAAGACAAGAGGTAAGAACCTGCGCATCACGTTGTGACTGATCCTTGTATCTTCATCACCTTGCATGGTTAATTAGGAACTTGCATCTCATACTTAAATCAAAAAATACAAAATACACGGTGGACCGGGCCGTAACCGATAAAACCTTTGTTTTTGTTACTTGACCTACAGTAGCTGGACCGCAAACCGGACGGATCCCCCATACCAAACAGTCATGGGCTAGTTGGGAATGTTGACTGGGGAGAATCCCTTTCTGTTGTTGCCTGCAAATTTCCAGGCCTCAATAGTTATGGCACTAGAAGGAGGGCCGCCAGTGCATGGCTAGCCGTGGAAACTTAATTTCCCGAGATTACCCTACCAGCAGATACCTGGGAGCTTTCAACCTGATGAAAGTGGACTTACCAGTTTGCTCTACCATTGAAGCAGGTAAACCTGGTTTCATCCTACATTGTTCTTTGCTCAGACTCTTGTTCTTATACCTATGCCTATGGCTGGCATAAATGTAAATCATCCCAACCCTCTGCTGACATGGAGAGCTAGATCACCTTTGAACCTCCTTTGCATGACCTACCTCAAGCCTTTGACAAGCTGTTGCCTAAGTTTGACTCCGAGGAAAGGAATGCTGTAGATGACCACCTGCAAAGCTTTTATCTAGCATTAGAAGGGCTAAGGGATGGGGAGTATGAAGATGTGCTCTGTAGACTATTCCCACACACCCTGAAAGGAGCAACAACATCCTGGTATTTTGGCTTGCCTGCAAACTCTATTCCTGATTGGGACACCTTCGAAAGGGTTTTCAGAAGTAAATACATAGCCCAAAAAACACATGCCTCATTGATGAAAGGTCTTGGTTTGTTAAGAAAAGAAAAGAATGAGAAGGTACATCGTTTCACTCAAATATTTTCAATATACCTAAAGAACTTTTTTGAAGCTGACAGACCCTCAGACAAGGTCTTAATTGAATATTATACCTCAGCCCTAGGACCTGAGTTGGCCATGTTTGCCAAGATGAAAGCCAAACCTACATTGGTAGAGAGTTATGAAGAGGCTGAAAGGGTAGAGGCTGAAAGGGAAAGTGTAGAAGATTATCCTGATTTACCTAGAGAGAAAACTACAAATAGAAGAGCTTTATTGCTGTCTAAACCTAAAGATGAACAATCACATGATTATCAGGGAATGATGACAATGCTTCAGAAGCTATCTAACTGAATAATAGATCTGGAGAGAGAAAAGGAAGTTTAGAAAACTTATAAACCCCACTACCAAAAAAGGGAGGATAACAACCAATGGCAAGTCCCTCCACCAAATTTAGCATCAATGAACATAATAGAAATAGGGGGGGATAATTTCTGTACTTTTAAATAGCAACCTCACTCTGAAAAGAAGTGCCCTCAATGGTTGAATTCAATGTCATTGGTGATGAATAAGTTGCTGAACTCCAAATTGACTGAAGATAGTGATGAAGAAGGAGAAAAAAACAGACCAGAGAGAAACAAGATGATGATACCATGTTCTTATGGAATGGTGTTTCACTGTTCAACACAGAATAAAATGCTCTCAAGTCTCAATATAAACCTACAGCAACAAAAGATAAGAACATAACAATTAAGGACAATGCAATAATTTCGAATTTTAAGAAATTGCAGGAGAATGTCAAGAGATAGGTAGAAGTGAATGTTGAAGACAAAACACCTGAAGCCACTACCCTCAACCAGGAGGCAGAGCCGAGCAATGAGACTGTCAAACCTATGGAAGATGTTGAGGAAGGAAGCGCTGAAAAAGTTAAGGAAGTTAAAGAGGAGATACCCACCGAAAACCAACCTGTGGAAGAAAAGATCGAATCAACTGGGGAAAGGAAAACTAGCACCCCACCTTTCCTTTTAACTCTGGAAATTTTGAACCATAAGGTGCATAATTGTCTGGTGGACTATGGATCATCGGTGAATGTTATGCCTCTTGCAATATGCAAAAGAATTAATGGGAAACCAAAACCTACGGATTGGGATGTCACTCAACTAGACAAGACTAGTGTCAAGGTAGTGGGGGAGATGAAGAATATTTTGATTCGATTGTCTGCGAATAAAAAGATATGTCAATACCTTGATATTGTAGTAGAAGAAATACCTAATGGCTATGGATTGATCTTGAATCGAGATTGGTCAACACGAATAGATGGGTACTTTGCTTCTGACTGGTCACACTTGTGGCTGCCTTAGAAGGGGAGCCCAAACCTGATTAAGATTTTAAGAGAACCCTACATGAAGCACAATGTTACTGGGCTAGGAGAGGGAAATGAATCTGCTAATTCTGTCCTGGGAAGCTATCTGAATGAGCTTAAGCTAAGACATCATACCTCAAGAAAGGCCAGTTCTATGATTGACACTCAGCCTGAGCTCCTTCAGCTTCCTCAGGATGAAAGGGATGACTGTAGGATAGTAAACATGTGTGCAATTTCAAAAATAGCACAGCTAGACCATGGTTAGATATCTCATGTTTATAATCCATCCCACCCCTTAACTCTCTAGATTTAAAGATTTTCAAGAGTGGGAAATTTTTTTATTTTCTTTTGCTTTGTACATAAATAAATCGATGTTGTTTTCTTCAATGCTTGATGCCTTTTCTTTGTGTATTGCTTTGATGTTGTTTTCTTTATTTTTACTACTTTATTGGTAGTCCTTTTGGTTTTGAATAAAGAGGCAAACTTTTGGTTGCAATGGAAACATCAGGGTTCTTAACTAACTGAAATCTTGAGCAACAGACTATTCTTTTAAAGTATAGAATGTCTTCTAGTAGCAGTGTTCTTAACTGGCCATGCATTCATTGAAGTCTTACTTAACCCCTATAAATAACTCAGAAGTAAAAGAGGCCTAGAATACTATTTCGAGGCTCCATCCATTTCACATCTTAAATATCCAAGGGGGTGACAGCAAACGACCCACGGAAAGGAAGCAAGGTAAACAGTATATCATATATAAATGATCCCATGCCATGATTTTAGAAAAGCTAAAAGCTATCAAGAGTCAAAACTCCTTAAAAAGAAACAATACATATCAAAGGCAAGCTTAAAAAGCATGAATCTCAAAATTGCCAAAGTTCCTCTCCATCTGTGAGATGAAAAACCAATTATTCTCTCACACAAAAGGGCACTATGGGATAGAGGAGCCTGAATAAAATTCAGAAAGAAAGGTAGATGGAGGACTCAAAAGAACTAAAAGTTCAATTAGCACAAAAGTGCTGTTGGCATGGGAATGAGGAACAAAAGGATAGTGTTGTTTACTATCTGTTACAATCCTATGGTGTCAAAGCTAGAAACTACCTAAGGACGGGAAAAATAAATCTCACTTATCAGGCCTCAAAAGAGTTATTCAGACTTGCAATATTTCTGATGTTACCATTCCGCAAAGAATGAACTTCTTCTTAATGATCTAAATGCATGATTTGGCCTGCTTAGGGATACAAACATCTAGAAGATTTCAGCTTTCATCTAGATGGTGTTGAACTGGGAAAGAGTTAATTCAGAAATATGGGGTTCACCAGGTAGTCACCAATTGTTGCAGCTGCAACATTTTTTCCAAATTCCAAAAAAATTGGCACCCTCCTTTTGTTTGGATTAGTTTTTTTTCCTTGAGTTAATTCAATGATTTTCCAGAAAGAATTTCTAAGTGCCGGGATTGGTCTACCAATTGTTTTGATTCCTCCTCTGATGCTTGAAGCAATCTAATGTTTGATCAGACTTTATCGCCGCCTTTGGATGCATTTTCAGCTTGTTCGAATCGGAAATTTGTTTGGTTAAAGCTTCCGCCGTTGCAGCAAAATAGCGGGTCTTGACTTCGAATTTTATTTCCGATACGTCGGTTTTAATCAGTAGAATCTATGGCTGAATCGGAAGGTATTTGCTTTCCCTCCTGCCATTATGGATGGATAATCGGTATTGACTTCGACTTCCTTTCCGATTTGTTTGTTTTCACATCGGCTGCTTTTGTGTTTTGGCATCGGAACTTATATCACTTCTCCTTCCACCATTGCGGATGGAAAATTGCAATTTCTCCTGATCACTGTTTGGTTTTGCTCTCGCTTCATTGTTTTCTCCGGCCTGGTAAGTCTCGGGCTTCCGCTTTTACGGCGACGAAATGCTTTTCCTTTTCCGGATGTCTAGTCATTTTGAATCTCGCCGTTGCGGCAAAATAATCAGACTTGGCTTCTAAGTTTTCTCTGACACATTTTCTCAAATCGGTCGATCTTTTGGTTTACATCGGAAGGATTTGTTATTTCCTTTTCTGCCATTGGGGTTCCCAAAGCGGCTTAGCGCCCGAAGCATAAAGTGCTTCGATTGCCGATGCGTATTGGTCTTTTGATCGCTTGCCTGTATCTTTTCTTCTTCCGCCATTGCGGCTAGGAAAGCCATTTAGCTTCCGATGTAAAAGCCTTCCGACTTCCGATTTAGAACTTTCTCGCTTGAGGCTTAGTCAAAACTCTTCCATTTGTTAAAATTCTCAGATTAAGGGATGTGCCTGACCATTTTCTTGTGGATTAGCCATTTCAGGTGGTTTAAGTTAATGTTTTAAAATGCCATTCCAACTAATGATGCACAGCAATTGATTGCAGGTAGAATTCAAGGGACTATTGGGGCGACCACGGTGTGAAGGCGTAGCTTAACAGTTTTGTAAAAAATCAAATCGAAACCAGCAGGGTCGCAAGGGAGACAAGCGAAGGAAAAGACAAAATCGAAAGCAACAAAATACGCAGATCTGAAAAGTCCATCAGTTACTCAGCTGATAATGAGCTTGCGCAGAAAAGATGAAAAGGAGGAATATGAAACACTTGAAGAACCGAAGAGTCACACGTTTGGGGGGGGAACCCAAGTAGTCTACTGATTTTGTTTAAATATTTGAAAGTTAGAAGTTACTAGGGGATTTTTCCCAGTTAGACATGAAAAATGATGTTGTAAGAAGAACTATTTCTCTTTGCAATAAAGAAGTATTGTTTGCCTGTTGGAGAAAGATTGGTGGCACTTTCAAATGTTATGCTGTGGATGGCTGAAAGATGAACTTTTTTTTTCCATATTTTGTCCATTAACCGTGAGATCGTTCTAACTCTCAGAACCTATGTTCTTGTTTAAATGATTTCTGGTTTATTTTGTGGAATTACCACCATGAGTAATGTATGCTGTTCATAAAAAAATTGGCTATTTTATTGTTGAAATATATTTTATCGTTTATGTGTTGTAGAAAGAAACATCAACTACCTGTAATTTCTCTTTATAATGCATGCATAATACACATTACTCATAATTAAGTTATAATTTTCTCCCCGGGGATAGATAGATAGATAGATAGATACATAGATAGTTAGTTTTATTTCCGCATATGTGATTTAGATGCTTGCGAGCCTAATACGAGAGGTAAGAACCTGTGCATCACATTGTGACTGCTCCTTGTATCTTCATCACCCCGCATGGTTAATTAGGCACTTGTATCTCATACTTAAAACAAAAAATACAAAATACACGATGGACCGTGCCGTAACCGGTAAAACCTTTGTTTTTGTTACTTCACCTACGGTAGCCAAACCGCAAACCAGACGGATTCCCCATAGAAAACAGTCATGGGCTAGTTGGGAACGTTGACTGGGGAGAATCCCTTTCTGTTGTTTCCTGCGAATTTCCAGGCCTCAACACCCATACTGAAGCAACATCCTAAAGTACTCTTCCTATCGATGGCATTGCCTGCCCAATCTGAATCAACATAACCCTTTAGGTTAATATTTTGATTTGCATTGTACTTGAGCCCATAATCAATTGTACCCTTCAGGTACCTAAAAACATGCTTTGTAGCAATCAAGTGAACACTTCTCGGATCTGTCAAGTACTGGCTCAAGGTGTTCACAACAAAGCAAATGTCTGGTCTCGTGTTCGTCAGGTACATCAATGACCCAATCATCTGACGATACATCGTAGCATCAACCGACTCTGATGAAGCATCATTCAATAGCTTCAGTTTCGATGCCATAGGTGTGGCCATAGTCTTGTAGTCCATCATCCCAAACCTCTTTAGTATCTCTACTGCATACTTCCCTTGTCCAAGGAAGATTCCATCCACACTTTGCCACACCTCTATGCCTAGAACAATAGTGCATCGACACATAACAGGAACATCACTGGTCTTCCACCTTCAACCTTGAAGCAAAGGTTGGAATCCACTTTACTCTCAATAAATCCTAGAGTCATCAGTAATCTGCCCATCCTGTCGTACCATGTCGAACCTTAGATCTTCTGTAGTCACTCCCTCTGAAGCGAAGCATCATACTCCCTCTGTCTTCTATGCTCTATGCACTGAAAACATTCTGTACTGGAGTGACAAGTAGTATCCATCTAGGATCATTGGATCCAAGATCCTCTATTTTGAATTTTTTCAAAAGTTCTTCTCACATCCATCTGTGAGCTTGTCATCCTTTATTAACCTTGTAGCAAAGGTTACGATATTCGTCAAGCTCGTCATGTATGTGTTATCCCATGGGTGTCTTCTGAACTCATACAAGGCCTTCTTTCATTTGCACACATGATTATGCATGTCATGTGACTTCACTTCCAGTGGCTGCAAATATCTCTTCTTAGTTTATGTCTTCTTTTCATGAGAAGCCTCGTGCTACGAACCTTGCTTTGTATCCCATGATGTTTCCATCTACTCCATGATGGAGCTACGAAATTCTCTTCATGTATTGATAATGCATCCTAGACATAATTCTTCTTGAACTGGTCTTCCATTTCTTCTTGGTTACTTCTTCATGGCTGGAAGGTTCTGTATCAATGATGTCGCTATATTCGTCATATTATTCTGTCTTTGAACTATCATCTCTTGTTCTTCGGAACAAGTCTTCATTCTTCTTTGCTTGTAGGTGATTATGTATGCGATCTTTCCTACAAGTCAAATGCATTTGTATGGTTAGAAGCATTTCATAAGGAATATTCATACTGGCAAGTTATTATGCATAAATATGTGATCATGCAACTACTTTATCCAATACAACATTCATCCATATCTCACTGAAACTTTCTAGATTCCTTCCATCTCTACCAGGACAACATTGAGATTATGCACTAATCCAATATGTTAGCAAAGAGGTTTCATTCTAGATAAGTAGCAATGGAGAGTTGTATAGTACCATGAGCTACTTACCCATCACATGCATATTAGTAGTATACTGTCATTAATGCAAAACATCCTATCATGCATAATACATCAAGTGAATATAAACAAATTCATAACAAAACAATATCATGAAATGACACTTGAATACTTATCTTTATTTGTTTCATGGGTAGACTCCTTCTTGAGCCTTCAGCTTCATCATATTCTTCATTCATGATAGCATCGTTTCTTATCCAAATGCTAAGGTGGATAAGAATTTCTTCAAGAGTTGAGATATTCATATTCCTCGTCGCTTGAGGGATCTTCTTTGGATGGTGAGAGCTTGATCTTCAATTTCTCCCATCTTCTCTTCTCTTCTTATGAGTCGAGCTTCTTCTTCTTCTTGGAGTCTACTGAAACTAATCACTTCCTTCTGGCACACATTCCTCACATGAATGAATCCCATGATCCTGGGAGGCCATTCAAGGTGGCCATCACTGCTTCTGTATTCTTCACTTCTTCTTTTACTGCTTCAAGTTGTTCTTGATTTGAGAGACTCTTATGACTGCATGGTCCCTACATTCCGGATCTTCACATTCTTCAACTGGTTTCTTAAGGTCATGTTCTAATTTATGTTCTTCCCTTCAAATAGCTGGGTCAAGGAATCAAACCTCATCGGTTTCTTTAGGGAAGACACTTGTGGTACAAGTTGATTCGTGACTGAATCAACCATGATCTTCTTGGCATTGACCAAGTTCTTCTTGTGAAAGGCTTCTAGCCTCATCTCCCTCTGAAACTGGAACCTCTCTACTCATGTAGGTGTCCAATCCATTTTATTCAGAGAGATCATATACTTCTAGGCTTGGAAGTTGTCAAATTCACCAAGCTTATCATCAAGCTGATGTGATAGATCACTTTGAAATGAGAACCTCAAATGAAAATAGCAAAGGATTAGATCTTACCGATTTTAGGTGTCCGTCCTGGTTCCGGAGCTGGCTGATCCAGTGTTTGTCATAGAAACCCTAATTTTAAAAACTTGGAATATTTCAGATATGATTGGATATACAGATACATCTCTTCAAATGGATCTGTCCAATGTACTCCTTTTCTGAAAATAATGGAGGGAAGCTCCCGGAACAGGAAGCCCTAATTTTTCAATTTCTTCTGCAGAAATGCATGTTAATGTTTCTATGATATATCCAAAACTTTTGCTCCTCTATGTCTGAAATTTCTCCCTGAGGTAACCTCGCATGTCCCTGATCCAAAACCATAGGTTTCATCAGAATTTGTTTCTCCATTTTGGATTGATGATCCTTTTACCAAGGTGACCTGTTACAGGACTATTCAGAACAGTGAAGTTGTATGGCATGCCACGTGTCACTGGTTCATCTTCTGAGTCTGATATTTAGAACACCAAACTAAAATTCCGTGCCCTTTCTGGAGCATCTTCAGGAATTCCATTTGGACCTCTGTAGCCCAAGATATTTCAGATCTTCCCAGATGTCCTGTTTAGGGATGAATTCTAGAAGAGGCTGGAACCCTAAATTGGAGAGATCGTATCTCCTGGAATAAAGAGAATATAAGGCTGATTTTTTGACATAGTATTCATCAGGATTTTATCTTAGGCCCCTGAAATTTTCAGCTTCTGAGACTTCTCCAAACTCGGAATATAGCGAATGTACCAAAACTTATCAGTTTTTGTATTTAGGGTTTTTCTTAGCTCAGGGTCAAAATAGAGTTTGAGTTTCCTAGAGTTTCACCCAACCAAATTTATTGATCCAGGTCTCTAAAATTCGGCTTTGATGAGGAGAACAATCCTATTCTGGTCTCACTCAAAAATTCCTCTTCTTTATAAATCCCTGATTTCCGCATCGAAAACTGAAAATGCTCGGAATTGAATTCCACCTTGACAAAAAGAGTCGCCCTTCAATGGAGAGTCATCCTAGCATACTTTTGTTGGTAGATTGTGGAGAGAGACCAAAAAAATAAGAATCCCTAGCTTCTGTAGCTGCACAATATCTTCTTCTTAGGTTAGCTCTGATACCATGTTAGTTTTTCATCATATAAGCTAGCATTATGATCTTAGGATCTTTTCACTGAGAGAATAACTAGCACAGCAATAAAACATAAGCACATCACAAGAGAGAAGAGACACAAAGAGTTTTCCTAATTGAAACCATAAAGGAGAAAACCCTGCAACTTTCTCAAAGATAGAATCAGCACAAATGGTAAGACCCCAAAACAGTAAGATGCACTCCCGACAGCAGTAGTCTTCTTCTTGTCTAGTCCCAGTGTATTTCATTCCTCACTAATGCGCCACACTTGCGTGAGTGAGTGATGTGTTGCAAGTGATAAATAGAGAGACTCTCACTCTCTATTTATATTCTTCCGTTCACTTAAATTGCACTCAATCATGTCGGCTCAACTTAACAATTACTTACTAGAGCCTACATCTCAATGAGTGTATAATAACCCTAGTGCCCTAAAACTGTGGGGACTTTAACAATGACTTGACAAGACTTGTTTACATTATTAATCCTCCTGATTTGAACATCGGGGCATGACAACATGACTCAAATACATAATAGAAACATCCCAGAATAAACATCGGGTTACAATATATAAGACACATAGAAGAATACATTCCGAAGTTACATATACATCAACAGTATTCTGGACTGTTAAATGGCTCCTTTTGATTTGACTTCCATGCACTACTACTTTGTTTATAAACTAATAGTGTTTGCACTAAATATGCTTGTTTTGTTGTGGGTAGCTCATCCTAACTAAATCCAAAACAAAATTGAGCCACATCAACCATGGAGCCTTCGTAAACCACACATACTGTTGCATTACCTCATTCCTTATTTTGCTTGTAGACAACTTGTAATCAAGTGAAACCTTGGCCATATATAATATGCAATACATGCGATAACACATAATGACAATGAACCTGCTTACAACATACCGTTGCATTACCTCATTCCTTATTCTTCATGTAGACAACTTGTAATCAAGTGAAACCTTGGCCATATATAATATGCAATACATGCGATAACACATAATGATAATGAACTTGCTTACAACATGTCATTATTTCCCATGATTCGTAGCTACCAAGAACCAAATCACAAAAATAAAAAGCATGTGGTACTTCCATAATAAAGACAAATACATCAGCAACATCATAGAATAAACCATAGAGTGATCACATGTCATCAACATATGAAGCAGGAGTAATGGACTCTCAACCAACAACCTTTTCTAGTACTTTGACCATAATGCACACTATGAGAACACCCTAAAACTGCCTATTATTCTATTTTTGTGGAGGCAAAGATTTTTAATTATTGGATTTTAAATAAGGGGATATGCTTCGTTGTGACACTTCACAATCGATCTAATGTTTACAAGATTTTGTGTAAACATCTGTGACTCCAAAGTTGAAGTTAACATCTAAAACTGGCAATGTCCTGGGAAAAATATTCAATCAAGAAACTTCACAAAATTTTAGGACATATGCTAATGTCAAGAACTAGAAAATTGTAAGCAAAGCTCACTTCCATCACAAAATAATCTACAATTTCAAACTCTGCAAAAGATTTTTATGTCAAAACAAAAAACATAATTCATGTTAATAATACGCAAGAACAGATTCTATGATTTCAGCTTTCTATTCTTTAAATGCAGATGCACTTCCAGAATGAAACACAGCTCTAATGTTTGAACAAATTGAAACATCCATGTTCCCAACTATGTGTGTAATAAATTTGAATAAGGAAACAATCAATCATCCAAATTCAAGCAAATCCAAACACTACAGAATACCAAATTTGAAATAACAAAGCCTGAAAACTAAAACAAGGCTAGAAATTGGAATTCATTAGACATTAAATAGTGGATTAAGACTGGAGCATTAATAAGCATTCTTAATGAAGACCAGAGATGATAATATACAGGCAAATCTGTGCTGGCATCTTTTTATCAAATTGAAATATATTTCAAGCAATGCACATTCTAGCCTTTGGAATCAAAATTAACTTGGATAATAGAAAACTTATTGTTGGCACCAAATTCAGCTTAGATGATAGAAAACTTATGGCTCTAAACAATGAAATCCCACAAATAAGCCGATGAATGGCATATTTCATAGTTGAAGCACATTTTTTCAAAAAAGCATCTTTAGCAGCTTCTAGCTTTAAATCTCTCTCATCGTTTCCCTCAGTGCCGCTTTGCTCATAAACCATCTGGACTTCCTACAACTCCTGAACTAAAGTTAATGTAAAGGCTTCCCTAATCTTGGCATCTGCAAAGGAGAGGTTTCTAAACACATCCATGTGTAACTCCAGTTGAAAAGGCCCAGCGTATTTCTCGTGTGGAGGGTTATTCCAGAAAGCTCAGGTTTGTAAGCTTCATCAACACATCCATTCTGAGCATAACCAAAAATCATAGATGTACAAGATACCAGATTCCTTTCAGGCATTTCATCAAAGAGTTTGGTAGCCTTGTCAACCAAGCAATTCTGTGCATATCCCACAATCATTGATGTCCAGAAGACCACATTTTTTTAGGCATTTTGTCAAACAGGTTGAGAGCCTCATTAACATACCCCTTCTGTGCATATCCTGCAATCATAGCATTCCATGTGACAACATCTCGTCTAAGAAATTTGTCAAACACATAACGTGCAGTGTTGATCTTCCCATATTTTGTATACATGTAAAGAAAAGCATTCCCCACAAAAAGTTGAGAGTGAAACCCACTTTTGATTATTTCTTCATGAACCTCCACCACTACTTCCAAGTGAGTACATGCTGGGAGAAGGATGGATAGAGTGAATTGATTGGGGAGAATACCTGTTCCTTACATTTGATTGAAAAGTGTCAACGCTTCTTTGCCATGGCTACCCATAGAGTATGCTACAATCATGATACTCCACGAGACCACATTTTGCTCAGGCATTTGCTCCAGAAACCTACGACCATGGATTAAATTCTCGCACTTGGCATACATGCTTAGGAGTTTATTGGGCAGAGCCTTGAGAGTGCAATTAAATTTAAAAGCACTTTGGATGATGTGAGCATGGACCAGCTTGGCCTCTGGTAGAGCTCTGTTAATGAGGCATACCTGCAAGAGAGAATGATAAGTAGAGCAATATAATTGTTTGTGGAAATTGAACCCAGGTGTTAAAACAATTACACTCACAACAATTGCCAATTACACATGCAAATTACTCACAAAAGGAGACTGAATATGGAGCAGAACACTAATCTGTATTGAATAAGTGTACAATAGCCAAACCTATGAAGTCATAGGCTGCCATAATAAATAATTACATGAGATATTCAAATGCATTAATATTCCATTCGAATTTAGTCAAAAGCAGGCTTACTAAATCTAAGCAAATCCCCCATAGGTGCATAAAGCACATTCCAAATCTGTCTAGGAGCTCATGAATTGGAAAAATAAATTAGGAAATATAATAGGTGGTGGAAGGACAACTCATGCATGCTTTTCATAGGAGAAAATAGTGGAGGATGTTGAGGACAAAAAACAAGTTAACTTCACCTAGTCAAACTTTCCCAATTGCCTTAAAACTCGGAAAAAGCAGGCAATAAAGCAGAAAAAGCAGACATGCGCTAGGGAGGCCAGAAATAAAGTAGCTTTGATTCCAAGAGGTTTCCCAAGTGCTCCATGACTGAAATTTAGCAATTTTGACCACTATGGATGTGTGGAGGACAACTTGCATAAGGTGGAATATGGAAACTAGGCAAATAAGACAAAAAATGGATTAATTAATGTCTAAGGTAGATAACTATGGGTTGATTATTCTAACACCCCCCCTTAAGCCTAACTTATGAGTAAAATATCAGAAAATTATAGGGCCTAGCAACAAGGCTTAGTCACCCTTTACATACTGCATGTTCATTTAACCAAGGAAAGAGGCAAAAACCTAGTGGGAAAAATCCTCCCTTAAACATGGACTGTAAAACAAAATTTGGAAATGTTGTCATCACTCATTCTTCACAGCATGATCAGAAATCCCCAGCAGTGATTTGAGATTGTTGAATGTCTTCTCACAAAAAACTTTGGTGAAGAGATCTGCTACTTGTTCTGAAGATGAACAGAAGAGTAGGTGAATGGTGCCATCATGCACAAGCTGTCTGATGTAGTGCATATGGATCTCAATGTGTTTGGTTCTCTACTTCTGAAATGGATCATTGTAGATTTGAATGGTACTCTGATTATCATAGTAGATAGTAGTTGAGTATTCTGATTCGAAGCCACACTCTCCAAGTAACCCCTCCAACCATAAACATTGAGTTGCTGCATTTACAACTCCTCTGTACTCTACTTCTATAGATGAGAGTGCAATGGCACTCTGTTTCTTGCTTGACCAGCTGATTGGCCCTTCTGCAAGCATGAACACATATCCTAATGTTGACTTTCAATCTGTGCTATCACCTGCCCAATCACTGTCAATAAACCCAATCAAATCAAGATCAGATTTAGCTTTATAGAAGATCCCATGTGTCCTTGTTTCCTGAACAAAGTTAAGGATCCTTTTGGCTGCTCTCCAATGGATCTCATGAGGCTGATCCATGTATCTTTAAGCCACACTTACTACATAAGAAATATCAGGTCTAGTATGTGTAAGATACAACAAACATCCAATCAATTGAATATACAGTGTATTGTTTACCATAGGTGAAGAATCAACTTCTTCAAGATTCACTCCTGAAAGGAAAGGAGTATTGCTTGGCTTGCAATCCTTCATTTTGAATTTGTTCAGCAAATCCAAGGCATACTTGGACTGATGTACTTTGATTCCTTGTTTGGTTTGAGCAATCTTGAGCCCCAAGAATTGGCTCAATAAGCCCAAATCTATCATCGAGAAGGAATGGTTCATTGCATCCTTCAAGGAGGCAATCTCATCCTTTGAGCTCCCTGTAATGAGAAGGTCATCAACATATAAAACAATGATCATTAATGAACCATGAATCAGCTTCAAATAGACATTTGGATCTGATTTGCATCGAATAAAATTCAGTGATAGCAGAAAGATATCAATCTTGGCATGCCAAGCCCTGGGGGCTTGCTTAAGCCCATACAATGACTTCTTTAGCCTGCACACAAGAGATGGGTTAGTAGAAAATCCTTGAGGCTGCTGCATGTATATCTCTTCAGTGAGATCTCCATTCAGGAAATCACACTTCACATCCATGTGATGTACTTCCCATTGCTTTGAAGCTGCAATGGCTAAGGCTAGCCTGATGGAGTCCATCTTTGCCACTAGTGCAAAGGTCTCATTGTAGTCTATGCCATGAACCTGTGAGTAGCCCTTGGATACAAATCTGGCCTTGTACTTCATAGGTGAACCATCAGCAGCAAATTTGGTTTTGTACACCCACTTACACTGAACTAGCTTCCTCCCTGGGGGAAGATCAACCAGCTCCCAAGTGTTGCTCTTCTGGAGTGAGCTGAACTCTTCCTTCATGGATGCTTTCCATCTTGGATCATTTTCTGCATCTTCATATGTCTGTGGATCTGATTCAATCATCATATAGCATTTCTCTGCAAACATAGGATCTTTCATTCATAGAGCACTCTCAAACTGAGATCTAGTCCTCCTATGATCATTAGGATTTCTAGCTAGTTCTCCAGCTGCATGAATGGTATTGGCTGCCCATTTTGGTCTTGTAGGACTGTTAGGATCTGAAATCAAATCATCATTATCAGACATATCAAAATCAGCATGGTTAACTATCTCTTCACTTACATTCAGAGGTTCTGGTGGTGAAGAGGATTCTCCAACTTCCACTGCTGCTAGGGGCTCTTCTTGAAACTGAACAAACCTTTCAATGAAGGATTTGTTTGTGCTCAAATTGATCAGCTTTTACCCTTTTGAATCTTCAGAGTACCCAACAAATAGACACTCTTGGCTTTGGGGCTGCAAAGCCTTCCTCTTTTCTATTGGAATTCTAGCCCAAGCCCTTGAGCCAAAAATCCTGAAATGGGTCACATCTGGCTTGT
Source organism: Pseudotsuga menziesii (assembly GCA_001517045.1). Taxonomy (NCBI): domain Eukaryota; kingdom Viridiplantae; phylum Streptophyta; class Pinopsida; order Pinales; family Pinaceae; genus Pseudotsuga; species Pseudotsuga menziesii. The sequence continues at coordinate 183,152 of LPNX010030489.1, read as the reverse complement.
GCCCACTCCATGCTTCGAAAGGAGTCATAACTTCAAGATATTTATGAGGAACCCTATTCTATATATAGGCTGCACAATTTATAGCTTCGGCCCAGTACTTTGGTGGCAAATTCTTAGCCTCCATCATGCATGTTGCCATCTCTTTCAGTGATCTGTTCTTCCTCTCAGCAACACCATTCTGCTGTGGTGTGTAAGTGATAGAATGCTGCATCTGAATACCTACATCTACACAATATTGAATAAACTCAGACTTGACATACTCACCACCATTTTCAAATCTGAGGACCTTGAGTTTCCTCCCAGACTGGTTTTCAACCAAAGCCTTAAAGACTTTGAAGAGGCAAAAAACTTCAGACTTGTGTTTCAAAAAGTGAACCCAGCAATACCTGGAAAAGTCATCTATGAATTCCAATGCATATTTGGCCTAACTCATTGACATATGAGGAAATGGGCCAGCAACATCACTGTGGATCAACTCAAGAGGTGCAGAGGTTCTCTCATGACTAGCTCTCTCAAATTTATGCTCTGGGTGTTTTCCTAGGATGCAACCTTGACAAATTGCTTTGGAAAACTTAATCTTTGGTAACCCTATGACCATTTATTTTCACTAAGATCAGAAAGACACTTGTAATTTAGGTGGCCAAATATTTCATGCCAAAACTTGCTTGCCTCATTAGCATGAATCAGAAGATCAGAGGGGTTTGAGTAGGGTAGGAAGTGTGAGAACATGTATACCTTCGAAGTGTGATTTGCAACTCCTTTTGTAATGAATTTACCACTTGAGATCTCTATGATATCAACTTCATCAGGGAATAATATGACCTTCTTTGGAGACCCTATGTGGGTCATCTGATACACTGATAAGAGGTTAGAGGCAAGACCTGAAACATACAACACATTGCTGAACTTACCATGGTCAAGATCAATCCTCCCTTTGACCAAACTTTCAGTGAGAGAGTCATCTCCCAGTACTATAGGTGGACCTTTCGACATGTCAAGTGAGGTGAATGCCTCCTTGGTCGAAACCATATGTCTTGAAGCTCCAGAATCAATGATGAAACTAGGTGAGCTTGATGTGCCAGCAACCAATGCATGAACTCTCTCTCTGTCTTCTGAATTTGATCCTCCTTCCCTCTTCTTTGAGATGTCTGGAAGCGAGATGCCATTCTTCTCCAGGAGTTGGGCCAGCATGTCTATTTGCTTCTTCATGCAGGAGCTTTCAGAATGATTGCCCTTACTACAGTATGCACACTTGCTCATTTCTCCTTTGTTCTTCTTCTTCTGGGGGTTCTTCTTGGAACCTTGAGGTTCCTCTGGAGACTTGTTCTTGTCTCTCTTTTGCTCAGGTGTATTTTTAGCTTTATTCTTGCTTTTTGAATCCACCCTCGAATCTCCAACAACTAGAGCTTGGTCTTTGGATGGTTTGATGGTTCCCATCATCACCAATTTATCTTGTTCTTGTGTGAGAGATTCCATGAAATCTGCAAGGATAGGCATTTTCCAGGATCGAGCTGTCAACTTTGTGGCATAGAAGGTCGAAACAAACACTGAATAGTCAGGGACAAGCTTTGAGAGTATGGCCAAGACCAGCTGATCATCCTTCTTTTCGATCCCACATTGTTTTAGTTGCAAAACAAGTGCTTTGAACTTGGAAAAATAGAGTTGCAGGGATTCAAAGCTATTGCGACTCATGGAGATCAATTCATTTTCAATTTGATGTCCCCTCATCTCATCTGTCTTTCCAAAAAGATCAACAAGCTTCTCCCATACTTCATTCGGTGATTTCAATCCATCAATATCGAAAAGGAGGTCTTTGGATATACTCAGACACAGGAGACCATAGGCCTCATCCCTCCTGTTGTGCCATTTAATCTTCTCTGCAGCTGCATTGGGGTCTGCTTCTATTTCCATAGTCACTTTGTAGAGGCATTTCACTCTCAACGGTATATCCATCTCTGATTTCCATTCAAAGAAGTTAAATGGAGTCAAGATGATCTTCTGAGATTGATCCATAGCTCATAAATTGTCCCGTCAGTCAATAGAATGCTCCCAGTCAATGATGTCAAACATGCAAAACAAATTGGAAGGAGATAAATTGATCTACAAAGGCTCTGATACCATGTAGAAATTGAACCCAGGTGTTATAACAATTACACTCACAACAATTGCCAATTACACATGTAAATTACTCACAAAAGGAGATTGAATATGGAGCAGAACACTAATCTGTATTGAATAAGTGTACAATAGCCAACCCTGTGAAGTCATAGGCTTCCATAATAAATAATTACATGATATATTTGAATGCATGAAGATGCCATTCGAATTTAGTCAAAAGCAGGCTTACTAAATCTAAGCAAATCCCCCATAAGTGCATAAAGCACGTTCCAAATCTGTCTAGGAGCTCACGAATTGGAAAAATCAATTAGGCAAGCTAATAGGTGGTGGAAGGACAACTCATACATGCTTTTCATAGGAGAAAAGAGTGGAGGATTTTGAGGACAAAAAACAAGTTAACTTCACCTAGTCAAACTTTCCCAATTGCCTTAAAACTCAGAAAAAGCAAGCAATAAAGCAGAAAAAGTAGACATGCGCCAGGGAGGCCAGGAATAAAGAAGATTTGATTCCAAGAGGTTTCCCAAGCACTCCATGACTCAAATTTAGTAAGTTTGATGACTATGGATGTGTGGAGGACAACTTGCATAAGGTGGAATATGGAAACTAGGCAAATAAGACAAAAATTGGATTAATTAATGTCTAAGGTAGCTAACTATGGGTTGTTTATTCTAACATTGTTCATCCATCAAATGCAAAATTCACATGTATTCTCTCAATCGCCTTTGATTACACACCATCTCACATCGTTCTTCACTCAGGTTAACATTCTTCGCCACCACAAGGGCTTTCAGTTTCGCTGGGTGACTGCCTACCAGGTAAAATTTCAAAGGTTGAGTAACTACAGGATGAATAAACTCTAGAAGACAATGAAGAAGGGAGATGATAGACCAGCGGGTCTCTTTTGACCACTAGGATTATGTGTTTTTTTTAAGCACTAAATAACAACTTTATATTATAAAACAAAGTTGTATAAATGAATTATATTTTTACTTTTGGGAAGATTAGAGTTCTTCTTATAATCCAAAATAAATTACCACCTTGATAAAACATGATATTTATATTTTCTTCTCCCAACACTATTTTGACATTTTTATAGGTTTGGTAGTAAACAACATATCATAACAACGCTAACAAAACAAGAAAGATGCCACCCAAAAAAACAAGCTATTAGTAAACAAAGTTTACTAGATGAACAACTCCTAAATCAAAAAAACCTTAATCTATCTGATTGTACAGGGATTTCATCTCTGAGCTCTTTAAAATAATATTTCCATCCAATTCACCGATGACTTTCTTTGAAAGTCTATCTGCTTCATCATTTAATTCTCTATAGATATGCTAAAAAGTAATGTGTGAGAACTCATATATCAACTTTCTAACATTTCCCATCCAATTTTCCAATAACAAAGAGTGAAGTGTAGTTACCCCTCTAGCCCAATCTGTAATAGCTTTTGCATCGCCAACCATCATGATAGAAGAGAGTCTCATTCTCCTAACAAACCAAAGAAGTCCCCGTAAGGAAAACAGCTCCGCTCTTGTATTAGTTCACTTTCGAACCCCAAATATGTTCCTTCTATGGAGTTCTACCACCAATCCCTAAGATAACCTATAATATTCACATAAACCAATAAAAGGATCAAAACCAATAAATACTTGAGTACCTTGGTCGATGGCCCAATAAATCAACTAGTTAATAATGGGGAAAGACTTAAAAAAACTTCTCCAAATATATGAAATAAACTCATTATGATCCCCATTTATATCCTAGATAGAATTAGTTAATATTTGTTCATTTGCAAAATGATGAAACACATCCCTTCGCTTTTGTCTCCATGTTTCCTCCTTTTGTTTCATTTTTTTCTTCTTTCTTTATCTCAAGCATAAGAAGCTTTTCTTTTCTCCTAGATGAAAAGTAATCTTCATCCACTTCCCCTATTATCATCTAAATTTCTTCATCAATCTTGAGCAACTCCTTTTCATTTTCTATTTTAAGTAGCAAGCTTATAATTAACGAAATATAGTTTACAAGGAAACTATAAATAATTTATGGAGTGATTGGATTTTTTTTTTCACTTGGAAAAAAATAATTCCTGTTATTCACAAAGAACCAAGGAATCCTCAATTACATAACATGTCAAATATTGAGACTTGAACCCGAGTGGGGAGTGATTGGATTATTATAAATATAGAGATAGAGAGAGGTTTTTTTATGAAAAATGGAAAATGTTCAACGTAGATGAAAAATAATATAGAAGGATAAATTACACATGAGGAGGAGATAAGGTATAATGAGTGTGTGTGTGTGTGTGTGTGTGTGTTGATTTCATCTATTTCATCATTATTGTCAATGTCATTAATTTATATGGCATGCATGAACATGCATTTCATCTTGTCTATTGGGCATATGGCCTTAGGGCACCTTTATGGCTACCATCAACCTTAAGCCAAATTGTATACATAATATGGTTGTTCATGGTAATCATAAGAACAATGGTTTTGTGTGGCTCCTTGGAATTTTGTTCCATAGGTCAAGTATGAGGGGATAAAATTCCTCTTGATGAGACACCCATTGATGTTATTGTTGAGTATGAAGATGTATGGGTATCATACATAACATATATATTACATGAGAACAGTGTTGGTGGGATGTTTCCAAAGGCCATGAAAAGGACTTGAATTAAAGATGTATTAAAGCCATATGGGTGGCACAACCATAGCATCTAAAGCCTAATTGCATTGTATTGACATTGTTTCTAATGGACCTTGGATTTGTGGGGATACCCTTATCTTGTTCTCTTCATGAATTAATGGTTTTTCTAATGACCATATAACTTAGTTATATTTCCCTATGTGTGTGGAGTTATATGAGAATAGGAAGGGAAGAATACCAAAAGTAAACGAGGAAGGCGAAATGTAGAAAGGAAATAGCAGGCCAAGCCTAATTTGGAAATGATTTGCATTGTTGGGTGACCCTAAAGGAAGAAGGGAAGGAAGGGAAGGTGTTTGCTAATATTATATTATGGAAGAAGGAAGGATTAGAAAAAGATTGAGGCTAAGAAGGAAGAGAAAAACAAGGGTACATAGCAATATAGGAAACCTTTTATGGGGACATTCATGGTAAGGAAGATTGGAAAAATCAAAAGAGGACATCGTAGGGGTTGGATAAATGAAGAAGGTATGCTAAATAGATGTTAAGGGGGCACATAACATAGGATTAAAGGACAAAATCATTCACTAATACTATAGGCACATTATTCAACCCCAAAGGAACCACCACAAACCCACAATTCTCAAATCAAAATGTAAAAGTAGTTTTCATGATATTTTCATCCTTTATTTATAGATGATCATACCCCAATCATAGATCAATATTGAAAACCATTATGGCCCCTTTAATATAATAAAAAATCCATAGATATAAGGAAATTGATATTGGTTATATATGGTGGCCTTAATATTCAACTCTATGTAATCTATACACAACATCTGGGATCCATCCTTCTTCCTCACAAAGATAATCGGTGTTCCCCAAGGTGACATGCTAGGTTGGATCAACTCTAAATCCAAAAAATTATTCATATGCATCTACAACTAATGAAATTCAAGCATGGGCATTGAATAAGGGAACTTATATGGTCTTTGGTCAACAAATAACACCAAATCACAATTGGGAGGAAGCCCATGCAACTCTTCAAGAAAAACATTTGGAATTTCTTACAAGATGGGATACTGAGTCAAAACTATGCCACCACAATATGCATTTAGTAGCCCTTCTTGGGACTTATTTTCAACTACAATAATGATACAAATTACAAGGATACAACCATGTTTGTCCCTCTCAAGACCTTTTCCTTCCCTTCATCATCTAATAAATGAAGTAACTTTCTTATGTAATCTACCACAAATGAATGCACCTCCAACCAATCCATTCCTATGATTACATCATAAGATCCCATTGTTTTCTAACACTAGGCTATTTGAGAGGGAAAGTAATTAGATCGACTCATTAGATAGAAGTGCATTTACCAGATTATATATTAAACCATAATAAAATTATTCAAAGATCCATTGTCATGGATTGTTTAGTGAGATACCTAGTACTATATTTATGAATTAGAAATATTACCAATATTATATCCCAATTAGAGGTAATCATCTTTATTATGGAGGCTGATTCAATTAGTCAATTAGTGAAGAATTTATAGATTTTAAGAAAATATTGGATAGGATTTATGTTGATAAAGAGTAGTGATCCTTTCTCATAATAATGCACACTCTGCAGCCTACAACCTTCCATATTATCTAGTTTTTTATCATCTCTCACCATTATCCACTATGACTATCGGGGATGAATCCCCCAAACGCTCTTTATTTTTATTTAAGATAAAGTTTTGTATCTTAGTTGTGAGGATCAATCCTCACTGATTAGGGAAAGCTTTGGAACTTTTCTATGGGGACTATACTATTCCACTCTAGTCCTTAATGCCTCCAGTTGTTATATATATATGGTTTCTTGTTAATATAAATTGTAAAAGATTAGGGCTTGGTTGAGCCCAATCTTTACATTTATCGTCTTTCCAAGTCCACCATATCCAACAACAACTCATAACCAAATCTAGTGTTGAAAGAGTTCATCTCATGGCCACTATGGTATATAATGTGCACAATGTGTTGATATAATAAAGAACACACATGTATGTAAAAAAAAGTTTAGACATTCCCACAATCAATGTGGGATAGAGATATAAAGGGCGTCAAAGGCAATATGAAGCCAAAAGATTAATGTGCATCGAAAAGTAAAAAATTTGGGAGCTTGATGATAGGATCAACAACAATGTTTTAGAGATGCAACGAGAGAGGCATCAAGGGCTTATCCTCCAGGTGCTCTAATTGTTGATATTGTGATAAAGCATCATTCATCGATGACCAAATCTAGTCTATGAGGCCTATACACATCCGTTGGAAATTGCATAGCTCAATTATGTTGCTCATTTTTAGATCTATGTCTTGAGACGGATTCTCCATATGTCCTTGAATGAATATTTTATGCAAGTTAAAGCTCATCGTAAAATCCAATCCAAGGCTCAGATTGATCTTTATGTGAATTTAAACTTACATTTATTTGTAATTTTTTTATTACAAATGGGAATGCTTCCTTTATGAGTGAATGAAGAGCTAGTTTGGTTCTGGGTGAGTGGTTTGTTTGAAACTTGGTTCCTTTGTATGGCCTTCCAATGGCTAGGGGACATCGCTATAAATAAAAAAACAAAGGAAAAATTTCCCAAATGCACTTTGGGTTACTTCATTGGGGTCCATGGGCTCAAACCTTCCATAACCATACATGATTTCTATATAGGTGATCTCTTTATTCAACACTGGCCCCATGTTTCCTTTTATAAATTACTTATTTCAAAGAGAAAATTAAGCCATCACACTCAATTCCTTTTATACTTTCATATTTTTAATATGACACGTGGACCATGCTTTACCCATTTGCATTCGTGTCAAAGACTAGATATGTAGGATAGGTTATGCTATTGTATGCACTTGGGGGTTATTATTAAGACATGTAGATGGCCCTTTAGACTTTGATCTGATTATTCCCCTCAAGAAGAGTACGATCAATTTTCAATACCCATGTGAGCCTTCAAGTCCCTCAACTCACAATATTTCTCAATGGACCACTTTCCAAGGGATCTACAACCTTCATTGTCTCCCCTTAAAATATTGGGAAATGATTACCAAACATGATCTCATACAAAACTGCTAAGAAATATTCACACAAATGTACTACTATGCTTCAATTTTATATCAAAACTAGACATTTAACCATATTTTTCAATAACAAAAACCATATGATGTGGTATGTTCTAGAAATGATCACAGACAAAGACATGGCCATCTGTATTTATGAGACCTGTACAAGATGCCATTAAGGAAATTCTTTTCATCGGAGCATGCCACAATTTCTTTGTGTAGTAAAACATCAAGGAACTAACATCCATAGATGTTCATCACTTCCTAATTCATGGAAATAATCTTTGTAACCACAAATTTTAGGACTCCCTCCATGATGCATTTTTTGGGACAATATCTTTCATGAAAAACATGTCTTTTTAATGTGTTTTCTCTGCATTCTTTGTGTCACTTTGATCTATTCCCATCTTCATTGCATATAGAATCAAGTTGGACATCAAGGCCAAACTTGTATTATACTTCAAGTAGTCAAGGTGTATCATTGTACAACATACAACAAATTTTTCTAGAACTTAACTCAATGGGGTCATTGAGCAACATGGTGGCTCTAAATTGATTCCCTTGTCATCGAGCAGGTGGTTTAAAAATTTATGTCAAATATGTGTATACCATATACCATCAAACAACTAAGGACCCACATTAGAGAGAGAGACGAGGTTGAGATGCATTGTGCACATTATACTTGGTTGTCGGCTTGTTAAATTTTCATATGCTAAGCTAGATCATTAGTATTTCATTTAGATTTCATAACAAAAGCATATAAAAAGGATCATTGAATGATAGACAAGCACAACCATACAAAAGGAGAACACAAATATTTATCCTGGGAAAACCCTAAAGGGAAAAACCTAGCAAAATCTTCCTCAATATAGATGCCCCAAAAGATAAAAGATAAAACCAACAAGGAGATCAAATCCTGATCCTCCTCCTTCTCCAACTACTTCTCTTCTCCACTAATGCACTACACAAGTGAGAGTGTGTGTGTCTTAAATGAGGAGCACCACACCTCTATTTATATTCATCCGTTCACTTGAATTAACTCATCCAACATGTAGGCTCGAGTTAATCATGTAGGCTCGAGTTACACATGTAGGCTCAAGTAACCACACTGGGGTGCTAATGACCCACCTTTAAAAATAGAGGGGACAACCTCATGACTCTTATTAGTTCTTTCGATTAGAAGAATTAGGGTACAAGATAATACAAGTGGTTCTCCTGGTAGGACCATCGGGGACCACAAAAGATACATATAGAATATTCTTCGAAGTTACAATATTTCAACACTCCCCCTTAATGAGAAGGGTATTCTACAACAACATCAACAACAACAATAGTAGGAGAGGACATCATCAACATCATCGGGGTAACACATCTATAAATCATTGGAAGCTTTTCAACATCATATAGTCTTTGTCTTCAATATTTGACGACAGCAACTCTTTAATCAACATCAGCATCTTTTGACCTTTTGATCAGCAACATCTTCAGCACTTAGACCTTTCGATTGGCAGCAACATCTTCAGCACTTTGACCTTTCAATCAGCAACATCTTCGGCACTTTGACCTTTCGATCAGAAACATCTTCAACACTCTGACCTTTCAATCAGCAGCAACATCTTCAGCACTTTGACCTTTTGATCATCACCAATATCTTCAGCATTTTGATCAGTAATATCTTCAGCACTTTGATCTTTCGATCAGCAAAGACATCTTCAGCATTTTGACCTTTCGATCAGCAACATCATCACATTCTGATTAGTAACATCGTGATCAGCACCATCATCATACTTCAACTCTCGAACAGAATCATCATAATCATATTCTAATCTTTTGATCAGTATGTCGTCATCATCACATACTGATCATCATCATCGTCACACTCTGATATTTTGATCAGTACATTATCATCATCATACTCTTGATCGTTCGATCAGTACATCATCATCATACTCTGATATTTTGATCGGTACATCATCATCATCATAAAAAAATCATCATCATGAAAACATCAACATCATCAAAACATCAAAACATCATCATCATCACACTCTGATCTTTCGATCAGTACATCATCATCATCATAAAATCATTATCATCAAAACATCAACATCATCGTCATCAAAACATCAACATGATCCTTCCTTTTGGAATTATGGGATCAACATGTCTGTGGTACTCAGACGATCCTTCCTGTCGTAATTATGAGATTTAGGTCTTTACGGAGTTACTAACGATCCTTTTTTTCAGAATTATAGGATCAAGTCTTTATGGAGCACTAACGATCCTTCCTTTCGGAATTACAGGATTTAGGTCTTTACGGAGTTGCTAATGATCCTTCCTTTTGAAATTACAGGATCAACACATTTGTGGAACTCAGACAATCCTTCCTATTGGAATTACAGGATCAACACATCTATGGAACTCAGACAATCCTTCCTGTTGGAATTACGGGATCAAGTCTTTACAGAGCTAGCAACGATCCTTCCTTTCAGAATTACGGGATTTAGGTCTTTACGTAGTTACTGACAATCCTTCCTTTCGGAATTATAGGATCAACACATCTGTGGAACTTAGACAATCCTTCCTATTGGAATTACAGGATCAATTCAATGATCCTTCCTTTCGGAATTATGGGATTTAGGTCTTTACGGAGTTACTAACGATCCTTCCTTTCAGAATTACGGGATCAACACAGTTGTGGAACTCAGACAATCCTTCCTATTGGAATTATGGGATCAACACATCTGTGGAACTCAGACAATCCTTCTTGTTGGAATTATGGGATCAATTCTTTACGGAGCTACCAACGATCCTTCCTTTCAGAATTATGGGATTCAGGTCTTTACGGAGTTACTAACGATCCTTCCTTTCAGAATTATGGGATCAACACATATGTGGAACTCAGAAAATCCTTCCTATTGGAATTACGGGATCAATTCAATGATCCTTCCTTTCAGAATTACAGGATTTAGGTCTTTACGGAGTTACTAACAATCCTTCCTTTTGGAATTATGGGATCAACACAGTTGTGGAACTCAGACAATCCTTCCTATTGGAATTATGGGATCAACACACGTTCTCGATTACCGAAGTCACTGTATCTATTCTGAACTGAGGTTGAAGGATGATACAATCCTACTACCTTCTCTATGACAAAATTTCACTGGATCCATTCTGAACCAAAGTTCAAGGATGATACAATCTTGCCACCTTCTCGATGACCGAAGTTCACCAGATCCGTTTTGAACTGAAGTCCAAGGATGATACAATCCTGCCACCTTCTCTATGACCGAATTTCACTGGATCCATTCTGAACTGAAGTCCAAGGATGATACAATCCTGCCACCTTCTCGATGACTGAAGTTCATCGGATCCATTCTGAACCGAAGTTCAAGGATGATACAATCCCGCTACATTCTCCTGACCGAGGTCACCGGATCACTTCTGGACATATGTCCCAGGATGATACAATCCCTCTTCATTCTCAAAGACTGAGGTCTCCGGATCACTTCTGGACATATGTCCCAGGATGATACAATCCCATTGCAACATCACTACTCCCCCTTTCAAGGAAGGTCTTTCCAAACCACACCAAGCTTGTCTCAAAAGTGTTCGAACTTTACTCGGTATAGAGGCTTCGTCATCACATCACCATCTAAACCATCATCATCTACATCTTCAGTATGTGAATACTGAACTATAACCATCTGTATCTCTAGTATGTGAATACTGAAAGAATCATCTATATCTTCAGTATCAAAATACTGAAACATCTTCATCTGCATCTTTATTTTGTATGTAGAAATATCGGATTTCTATGTGTTACGATGGAATACAGGGTTCTCTGTTATCACAACTCTCGTTATCACATAGAATCAATGTAGTATCCATATTCAAGTCAAGGAGACCTGATATCAGCTTCCGAAGCCATATGCCTTCACAACTTAGTAGATAAATCTGCTGTGTATCCTACTTTTGTTGTTCTAAGAGAAACATTGGACTGTTTCCTGCTAAACCATGAACTCATAGCATACCCCAAACAAAATCATCTACCTGATGTGCTTTTCCTGTCTGAGATACTTCCAACCCAATTTGCATCTGTATAGCCATACAATCTGTAGTCATGGCTACCATCATAGTATAGACCAAGGTCTATAGTCCCTTTTAGATATCTCATCACATGTTTTGCAGCTACTAGGTGAACCCATCTTGGTTGAACAAGATATTGACTTAAGGTGTTCACAGCAAGACAAATGTCTGGTCTGGTATTTTTTAAGTACATCAATGACCCAATGATCTGTCTATAATGAGTCGCATCTACTAACTCTGATGATTCATCATCTAACAGCTTTATTTTGGAGTCCATCGGTGTGGCCATGGATTTTCATTCCAACATATTTAATCTCTTCAATATATCTACCGCATACTTTCCCTGGTTGAGAAATATTTCTTCTGAACTTTGTCATATTTCCAGACCTAGAAAATAGTGCATTAACCCACAATCTTTCATCTCAAATTCTTCTGCTAGTTTCTTCTTGCTTTCCATGATCTATTTCTCCTTCCCTGTCAAGAATAAGTCATCCACATATAATAACAGGATGACAGGTTCATCTTCTACAACCTTGAGATAAAGGTTAGGATCAGCTTTACTCTTGGTAAAACCCATAATTGACAGGAAACTGCCATACCAAGCTCTGGGAGCTTGCTTCATGCCATAGAGGCCCTTCTTCAACTTACATATATGAGTCCATCTGTCTTCAACTTCAAATCCTTTAGATGTAAAACTCTTCCCCAATCATACCATTAATGAAGGATTGTATTTTCTTCATCATGGAAGTGTACCTTTCTTCCTGGAGTAATTGTCTCTTCAAAATTAATTCCCTCTTTCTTATAGAAACCTCTAGCCACAAGTCTTTCCTTACTTCTATCAGTGACATATTTTATCTTGCAAATCCATTTGTAAGATACCACATGCTTGCTTTCTGGTTTGAGTACTATATCCCAAACATCATCATAACATCTTCCATGAGTTCGTCCTGTCAGATCATCAACATATCCTAGTCTTCTGCATTCAACTTTGAAGGTTGGAACCCACTTTACTCTTGGTAAAGTCTCGATCCATCAAGAAGATGTCCATCATGTCATACCGTGTCGAACTCAGATATATTCTGTAGTCACTCCCCCCAAAGTGGAGTATTATATTCCTTCTTCATTCTATATAAGTGATTCTATGCTTGATATATACTAGTCAATAGAGTATGTCATGTCATAGTCTATTCTTTCTGAGGCAAATCATGATTCTTGCTTTGTACACTTGTTCTTGCAGATCCATATGGAAGATACTATGTACTTCCCTTTATGTCTCGAAATCACATCATATACATCATTCCCCATAATCAACTGTTATTCTTTGATCATAGCTTCTTTCATAGCATTTTTTTCTTCATCTTGAGTTATCTCTCATACCCATGGTGGTCTTCATCCTTCGAGGTGGATCTACCGCTCTTTGAAGCTCTTTCTTTCATCAAGGTGTCTCTGACCCTGAGAGCTTCAGATTCATGTTTATTGAATTGTCATCACTTGTTCTTCAGAACAAGTCTCATCCTTCTTTTATTTTAGGAGGTTGTACAGGACCTTTCCTACAATTCAAATGCACCAGTTGCATGGTTAGAACTACATATGCATAACAACAAATTCTTATGCATCATGCAACTATTTAGCCAATACAACATTCATCCATATCTCACAGAAACTTTCTATATGCCTTCCATCTCTACCATGACATCATTGAGATTGTGCACTAATCCAATATGTCAGCAAATAGGTTTCATTCTAGATAAGTAACAATCGATATTTGAATAGAACCATGAGCTACTTACCCATCACATGCATGCAAAGAACACATCAACTGAATATAATCAAATGTATAACAAAACAATATCATTAAATGACAATTGAATACTTATCTTTTGTTTTTTTCGTGGGTAGACTCCTTCTTGATCATTCTACTTCATCATCTTCTTCATCCATGAAATCATCATTTCTTATCCAAATGATAAGATGGATAAGAGGTTCATCAAGAATTGAGTTCTTCATATTCCTCATCACTTGAGGGATATTCTTTGAATGGTGAGAGCTTGATCTTCAATTTGCTCCCATCTTTCTTCTTCTCTTCTTATGAGACGAGCTTCTTCTTCTTCCCATAGTCAACTGAAAGTAATCACTTCCTTTTGGCACACATTCCTCACATGAATGAATCCCATGATCATGGCAGGCCCTTCTCTGCTTCTTCTTCTACCTCTTCAAGATGTTATGCATTCTGGATCTTCACATTCTTCAACTGTTTTCTCAAATCCATCTTCTGAATTATGTTCTTATCTTCAAATAACTTGATCAAGGAATCAAACATCTTTGGTGTGTTTAGGGAAGACACTTGTGGTACAAGTTGATCTGTGATTGAATCAACAATGATCCTTGATTAAGTTCTTCTTGTGTAAGGATTTGAGGCTCATCTCCCTCTAGAACTGGAACCTCTCTACTCATGTAGGTGTCCAATTCATTTTCTTCAGAGAGATAAAACACTTCCATGCTTGGAAGTTTTCAACTTCACCAAGCTTATCATCAAGCTGATGTGATAGATCACTTTGAAACGAGAACCTCAAATGCAAATAGCAAAAGATTAGATCTTACCGATTTGAGGTGTCCGTCCTGCTTCCGAAGATGGCTGATCTAGGGTTTGTCATAGAAACCCTAATTTTCAAAACTTAGAATATTTCATATTTTATTGGATAGAAATATATATCTCTTCAAATGGATCTGTCCAATGTACTCCTTTTCTGAAAACAGTGGAGGGAAGCTCCCGAAACAGGAAGCCCTAGTTTTCCAATTTCTTCTGAAAAATGCCTGTTACTGTTTCTATGATATCTCCAAAATTATTGCTCCTCTGTGTCTGAAATTTTGAAATAAGGTAACCTCGCATGTCCCTGATATAAAACCATATGTTTCATCAGAATTGGTTTCACCAATTGGTATTTATGATCATTTTCCCAAGGTGACCTGTTACAGGACTGTTCATAATAGTGAAGTTGTACGGCATGCCACATGTCACTGGTTCATCTTCAGGTTCAGAAATTTAGACCACAAAAAGTAAAGTCCTTGATATTTCTGGAAAATATTCAGGAATTCCATTTGGACCTCTGTATCCCATGCTACAGAAATTCTCCCCGGGTGTCCTGTTTAGGGATGAATTCTGGAAGAGGCTGGAACTCTAACTTGGAGGGATCATATCTCCCAGAATATAGTGAATATGAGGCTGAATTTTGGAAACAGTGTAAACAAGGATTTTATATTCAGCCTATGAAATTTTCAACTCTTGATCCTTCACAAATCTCAGGATATAGTGAATGTACCAAAACTTAGTAGTTTTAGTATTTAGGGTTTTTCCAGATCAGGGTCAAACTAGGGTTTGACTTTCCTGGAGTTTCACCAACCAAATTTCTTGATCCAGGTCTCTAAAATTCGATTTTGATGAGGAGAAAAATCCTATTCTGGGCTCACTAAAAAATTCTTCTTCTGTAGAAAGCCCTAATTTTCCGCACCAAAACTGAAAATGCTCGGAATCAAATTCCGCTTCGATAGAAAGATGCGCCTGTCAATGGAGAGTCAGTCTAGCCTTCTTTTGCTGATCAATCATGGATAGAGACCCAAAAAATAAGAAGCCCTAGATTCTTTAGCTGCACAATGTCTTCTTTCAGGGTGGCTCTGATACCATGTTAAATTTTCATATGCTAAGCTAGATCATTAGTATTTCATTTCGATTTCATAACAAAAGCATATAAACAAGATCATTGAAAGATAGACAAGCACAACCATACAAAAGGAGAAAAAAAATATTTATCCTAGGAAAACCCTAAAGGGAAAAACCCAGCAAAAGATTCCTCAATGTAGATGCCCCAAAAGATAAAATATAAAACCAACAAGGAGATCAAATCCTGATCCTCCTCCTTCTCTAGCTACTTCTCTTCTCCACTAATACGCTACACAAGTGAGAGTGTGTGTGTCTCAAATGAGGAGCACCACACCTCTATTTATATTCATCCGTTCACTTGAATTAACTCATCCGACATGTAGGCTCGAGTTAATCATGTAGGCTCGAGTTACACATGTAGGCTCAAGTAACCACACTGGGGTGCTAATGACCCACCTTTACAAATAGAGGGGAAAACCTCATGAATCTTATTAGTTCTTCCGATTAGAAGCATCGGGGTACAAGATAATACAAGTGGTTCTCCCGATAGGACCATCGAGGACCACAAAAGATACATATAGAATATTCTTCAAAGTTACAATATTTCAACACGGCTCACACGACACATGATTAGGAGCTGGATTGGGTGTTGAGCCCAATGTGTTTTGGGTTTTGGAACTTAACTTGGATGGTATAAAATGGGAGGTACTAAAGCATGGTTGTCTTGTGAAATAATATAGAGATTGACTAAGAACTAGTTTAAGTAGGAAATATGTGGTGCCTAGTACCAATTGGGGGTTCCCATTGGAATGGAGGACATTGTTGATTCATGGTAGGAAAACAACAATTTTTAAAATTTGTTCTTTGTTACTCAACCGTTATTGTTGATATTTTTGTAGGTTTGTAGACTCAGAAATATCAATACAAATGTAATTGTTCCTTGAGAAATATGGACTCATATCTTGGTTGATTTATGGGTAGATCCATTGCAATAAATTCAACTCTTTAATTCCAATCCCAAAAGTGTGGGTTTTTTAACCATGTCAAATAGGACATCTTGATATATTTAGTTTTCCTCAAGGGTGGATATCCTTTTAAATTGAGACCTATATCATGAGCTCTATATTGAGGCTGAACATGCCCATGGTTAGTTGCAATAATTTATAACTATTTAATAAGATGATCCACCACATGAACTTCTTCATCAAAAGGTAGAAACGAAGAAGTCGAGCAACATTCCACATTGCTTTTAGAATCGGGATGCCACATAGTCATCATCCTTGTCATCATCACCATATTAAATAAAGTCACATACATAAAACATTATTTCCATCATCAATCGTATTAAATAAATTCACATATATAAAATATCATTACCATCATCATCATCACTCCAAAATTACAATTTATATACCTAAATTCTAGTAATGAAAACTAAAAAATATTTGGCCTTCTAAAACATACATGTAAAAAGCACAATAAAAACACAAATACTAAAAATAACATTAAAATAAAAATTAATAAAAAATAAAACAAAGTCATAAAAAAAAACACAAAATCATAAAAGAAACTCAAAATCAAAATGCACAACAAAGAACAAAACCTCAAAATGCACAACAAAGAACAAAACCTCTGCCCAGTATGCAAGCCCGACTGCCATCCCTCCCCGACTGCTCTTCCTATGTTTATGAGTTCTATTGTATAGCTAAGAATACTCTGCCTTGATTTTTGCATGCCCGACAGCTCCTCATACCTCCCTAATTAACAGTTCTATGGCATAGCTAAGATTACTCCATGTAACTGAATCGCTGGGACGAACGGTGACTGAGCATCTCATGCCCTAGCACCGACATGCTGACACAATACATAGAACTCACAATGAAAAAGCGTTGAGAACCCACGATGATAGAGAGCTGAAGTGTTGAAGAGGACCAATTTATTCAAATCTGGATCGAGCCTAATCAGGTAATCTTTATTGAGAATGCATGCCATGTATTTGAAGTAATGTCTAAAAAAAATTGAATACTGCCTAAATGGTTTCTAGAGTTAATGAAGATTGCAACTTTTCCTGATGTAATTTCTCTTAGCACTATCCACACAATTGAGTGAACAATACTCAAAGCTTGGTTAAAATTTATCATGAATGTTGTCAGTCATGAATCGTGAATGCTGTCAGTCCCCAATTGTGAATACTGTCAAGAATCGTGATTTGTGAATCATGAATACTGTTTTTGAGCTCTCCCATACTGTGAACATTACATGCGTCATGAGATTACTAAAATCCCCAATCATGGATGTGATAATCACATTGCAGCACTTGAAGGGCTTCCTCTATGGAGGCTTATTAGCAACTCTTCAGAGTCCAAAACATGTCGAGCCTGTAGGTGTTGTTGGTGCTATAAGTACGAGCCTTTACAACAGAACGTTGGCTGCCATTTCTTCCATAGTTGTCCTTCAATTAGAAAGTTTTCAAAGGCATAGATTTCAGGGCAGTAGATGTAAATCTCCAGGATGCAACGCCCAAACCTAGATTGCAGAACAGTTCAACAATACTCGACATAGATTAATACTCAAGATGCAACAATCCCTCTCAAAGAAGAAGCTAACTACTGAAACAATGGGCAAATGCTAAACCTTGCTGAGAAGCCTCCCAAGGATATCAGCACTACCCTAACAAAGCATGAATATAGCAGGACATTTTTACAAAAGCTTGTCTTAGTTGATCCATACTCCATAATACACACTGATTTGACCACCCTACAAGGTTATCCCAAGGCTGCAACTCCTCTAGAAGGTGATCCAAGGGTAGCTCAAAGATTCAAAAGGCTAGGCACAGCAAATAAACCTCTTCAACAAGCATGCAAACTCTTCAAATGCATCTCCAAGAGTATTCAAATAGACCACAAGAAGGAATGCTGATCAATGCTTTGTTGGCTGCTACCAAATGAATCCTATAATTTTTGTTTAAAAGTGACATCCTATAGTTTGTTTATTCAATCACCCTCCAACAACAGCCTTACTTCCCAATGAGGTTTCAATCCATGAACTTCTTTTTAGATCTAGACTGCTGCAAATCATTTTCAAGTCACATGTTAGCTGATGCTTAGACTATTACACATGAAATGTTGCCTAAAGGATGCCCAGAATTGAAAATAAGGCTACCTGTACATAGGAACATGATCAGATTTTCCAATGGACACCAACAAATTTCACCCAGAACATAGCATAATTGCTTCTCAGCTCACAACATTAGCCCAGAATTGGCTTTCTGCTCATTCTTTGTAGCTAAAACACACCTAGAACTACTATTCAATTGCATAAGTCATCCCACAATATGGATAGGACGCTGCATTTTGCTGCTACACATGCCCATAATTGCTGGTACTACTGATTGAGGTCTGTAATGCACCTAGAGGCTAGAACTACTCCCTAAATATTGTTTAGAGACTTAGAACAGTTCATATAATGTCTAGGTTTGGGATTTATGGTTGTTTTCATGCCCATATCGGTTACTCTCGTGCTGTCTTTACCCACAATCAGCCCAGAATTAGAAATGAATGCTATTTTAGGGCTGTTTGAGGCCACAAACAGACCCATAATTGCCCATATTGCTGTAAAAATGGTATAGAATTTGTCCCTCTACATACCCAGAAACCTTGAGAACAACCCAGAACTCCTCATGAAAACTGAAGGTAAACACCCTACACAAACAGGGGGGTAACACAACATAAATATCGTCTTCTATTATTATTGTTTTTTGCTTCTATTTCTTATATTTTTCTAACATAACAATTGTCATCAACCAACTGTAACAAAAAACATCAACCATGACATGAAACAAGGCATCATGACCAAGGAGTTGTAATATACAATCAACAGTTCAAAATCAACTGTCATATAATGTTTATAAAATAGACCATATAAACAAATAATTCTAAAGTTATATAATCTATATTATAAACTGAAAAAGACAAATAATTCTACCATCTGTTAAGTGTTAAACTTTCGGGTTACTCTGAAACTGTTTACACCAAGTTTGGGATGCATCATGAAATTTGGCATACATGGCGGATTTTCAGCCCCTGGATAGTATGAGAGGGATTGTAGCATGAGAGATGTTCCATGATGGATATGCACACTTGTAATAGCTTGCTCAAAGGATGCCAACCTTAGATGATCATTGGATTAATGTTCTTCCCTAGGGAATTTGAGATCTCTTGCTTGGATGGTGGGCCTACTGCATGATGGCCACATGGAGGATTCTCTTAGCGAGAGAATTCCCTATAGGATACGAGGAACATTGTGCATTGTGGAGTACTAAAAGCCATAGATAGCATGTGGTAGCTTGGTTTTTTGTTCAAAATATTTGAAATGGCTTAGGGACGCCTAGGGTTTTGAATTTGTTCTTACAAGGGGTAGCTTCCCCAATGGAATACTTAGCTTTGGAGGATGAATGGAATCATAAAGGCTCAATATGGAGTGGTGTGGCTTGCCTTGCATAGCTATATCACCTTGGGTGGTGCACAATTCCATCATTGGAGCTTGACACTAGTACTTAGGAGTGGAGCACTTCGCTTGAGTGTGGATTACTTATGTTTAGTAGGCTTTCTTGTAAGGCTTAAGCTAACCTATGCTATATTGTTGTCCTTCCTTACCTCTCATATAAATAGAGAAAGGAGAGATTATTTCCAAACATCACAACACATCACAAATTCATTTTTATCTCTTCTTTGGGGTGATCTCTTAGTGATGTGCTAAGGTTCATGAGGAAACCCTAGTGGAGCATAAGAGGAGAAGATGGATGATTCTTTCTTGAATTCTTCTTTGTACATTTGATCTCTCTCTCTTGGGCATTGGGGCTTCTTGGTCTCTTGGAGCATCTTGGATTCTAGGATTAGGGTTTCATCCTTTTGAGGCTAGAGATTAGGGTTTGATGTATTTGGGGAAGAAAAGGAGGAGGGTGTCTTTCCTTGGAGATGTTGATGTTTGTAGTTGAGACAGATATTTCCATGATTTTGTGTCTTACTTATGGAAATCATCATTAATACCTCTTTGGAACCTAGGAAATTCACTTATTTAAAGTTTATTAAAGTGAATGAATTTTTAGATGATTGAGGCTAATTTAAAGAAATGCCCAAGTTTTTGGCATTAAAGATTTAAATTATTTAAATGAATCTCAATCATTTATCTCAAATGAGTGAGATTTAATCTCATCAATTGGAGTTAGGGTTTTGGTTCACCTCAATAGTATCAAAGGAAGCTAAGGAGAGAGAGGAAGATACACCATCACAAGAGTGAAACTCAAGCATTGAGTTGGAGAGAGAAAGACATTGTACTTCCAATTTTTCGCTAAGAGAAAAAAAAAGATTTCGAAAGACATTTGTAGGGGGGGCGTACAAGTCAAGCAGAGCCATCACTTGTCTATAGGGGAAGCCGTACAGGATTCCATACAATGGTACAAGTCCATACTACACAGTCCATACCATTGTACAACTCAACCGTATAGGGATTCAATGCAGTCATTTGGATCTATACAAATCATCATCCGTATAGTCGTATATATTGGCCACGTGCACAGTTCCGTACAATCGTATGGACCATACAATGGCTGCACAAGGTTATAGAAGGAAATAGATTCAACAACTTGTTTGTAGAGGGTTTTTTGGGGTGATTCTTTTTTTGTAAGTAAGATGGGACCCTTCTATTACTAGATCAAAACTAAAGATATTTACATATCCTGCTCCTTAAAACATGGAGTCAGGCATCGGTCTGGTATCCAGAAAAGAAAAAGAAAAACGATAGCCCATAAAGAAAGATAGAGGAGCATGAGATCAGCCTATCCCCTTAGCGTGGGTGCTTGATCCTGAAAACAAACAAGTGAATCTTATCCACAACAAAACATAGACCTACTAAGCATAAGGAACCAAGCAAAGATTTAACCCAAAACAAACTACAAAGAGCATCTAACCGTCCCGTGATGAGGAAAGGATTAGCGTCTGTGGGAGGACTTGGCTTCATCTGGGGAATTTATGATGCCTTTCCCACTCCCCTGGTTAGCATGCACATGGCTTGATTCCTCCATGTCCTCATCTTCATCTCGCGGGATGCGCTGAAAGGGTGGAGTCGAGAGTCAAGCCATGCGCAACGTTCTAAAAATCATTGCTGGTTGGGCTCAGGGTTCTAATACCCCCTTTCTTCTCCTGTAGGTTGTGAATGAGGTTTAAGTTGCCGCCTATTATCCAGTGTCTTCACCCGACAAGGTTACTCATGTTCTACAGTGACCTGAGAAAGAGCTTCATGGAAGCTAGTTTGAAGGGCCCATACACATTAGTAAGGAAGCCTTTGGAGTTGGTTCCTAAAATATGGAACTTGACAGAGATTGAAAATTTTGTAGCCATGAAATTAGTAAGACTTAAGCCTAAAGGGTTCCATATGATTCCTATACCTCCTGCTACGCCTGAGGCATCAATGGTGAAGGCTTCACAGTTCTTCCAGATCTTGCTTGCTATGGATTTGAAACTCTCCTCTGAGCATTTTGTTTCTTGAATAAAAATCACTAAGGGTTTCTCTTCCCTTATTTTCTTCTTCAATAATATTTTCTTTCTAGGTGCGTTGCACCCTGTGATGTTCCAAGATAAAATATTCATTGGGATGGTTTGCTGGATATGGAAAAGGTTGACTTGATGGTCTAAAAATGCCCTGACACCACAAGTTTTTTTCCAATGTCCTTGATGCGTTGCTGGTTACTTCTTCTTCCACATTTTTCATTTCCTGTCTTCTTGATAGTCTCATGGATTTTAGATCTTGGGTTATCCGAGCAAACTACTAGAGATTTATCTTTTTTCCTGGTATTTATGATTGTTTCCTTGAGCAGAACAACCTGTTGTGCTGGTATGATCCCTTTGATTGGATCTTGGACAACTTTCTCAATTTTGTCTAGGTTTAGGTCTCCTAGATCCATTTCCTTTGTGTCTTCTTCTTCTACTTGCATATTGGTTTGTTTCTCTATTGTCCCGTCCTGGAAGGTTTCTAGGCTTTCCTTGCAATCCTTAGGGCCATCTTTGGATGTTTCTGGGCTTTCCCTATCCATATTTTTTTGAGTTCTTTCTTTTTGTAGAATCTCAAATGGATTAGAGGTGCTATATTTTTTGTTTACCTCTGGTCCTTGATGATGGTTGGTCGATCTCTTCCTGCTTGTGACCTTCATGTACCCGTCCTCATCCTTCTCGTCTTTGCTTTTCTAGTGGGTAGTGGGATTATTTTTAGGGTAATCGCTGAACAGATGGCCATGTTCATGGCACCTCCTGCATCAAAACATGATGTACTCATAATCAATGGATTGATACCAGTATTCGTCCTCCCAACACAGGTTTATACCTTTCGGTAGCTCCTTCGTAATGTTCATGTAAATGCATATGGGAGCATACGAGGCGTACCGCATTCTTTTTGTCTGATCTGCAATCTTCACAAACACTCCAATGGCATTCCCCAATGCCTCCAAGATTTTATCATGCCAGTATTCAGATGGGATTGAATAGAGCTTGATCCAGATCAGGAAAAGGTATAGGTCCTCACTATCTGGGTTGAATTTTTCCTTCCATGGCCTTAGAAACAACCCTACGGAATTAAAAAAATATGGGCCTCCGTTAAATATTATGTTCCTATCTTCCAGGTTTAAAAAGATGACTGTAAAGAAGCCCTTATCTCCTAAGTGTAGATTGAAGTGCTCCAGAGGCTTCCATGTTACATTAATCCACCAGAGCAAAGATTTCTTTGATGGCCAAATATCCACAAAATTTTCGATAAGGGCATGGTCCCTCCTGTGCTGTAAATGTGATCTCAAGCCTTCCTCCTTCATCTGCAACGAGGGGATTTCGTTGTTTTGGCTATGCATTTTCTGGTGCTATGCATTGGCCCTTTTCTTTTTCTAACTCTTTACCCATGGTGCCTGATTTCCCTATACTCTGATGATCTGTGTCCATGTCCATGCTGGTTGAGGTCCCTCCTAGTGGGATCCCCCATGGTCGTCACCCGACCCCAATGAGAGTGCAAATGACGAGCCCACAACAGACTGAGCAGAACAATAGATTGAGCCTGTGGCAGACTGAGTCTAGCTGACAGAAGACCTGGAAGCCCACGTCAGAATAGAGCGCAGCTCGAAGCTTGAGGCTCCTATCAGAAACCCTATGCAGCGTCCAATGCCATCAAAGAAATCCTTGACCTCTCAGCTCCTGTGAAGGTTTTCCTGGGTGATTTGCAGGAGGAAGAAATTTGAAATTTCTTAGTGTGGATGATTTGCCATTTATTGTAGTGTATCTTCTTGGGACATTTTCCCAGTAAGGGAGCCCTTGTGAGATTGGAAATTGTTGAATGAAAATCTCATTTGAAGGGAAAAAATTATGTGCATGTTTTTTTAATTTTTATTGAGTAGAGTTGTTTTCCATTGAAATCTCTTCCGCTATTTATTTCTGTTAAAAATTCCAGCAGTATAATTTATTCAGTGAGCTGTAAAAGTAATTTTTAGCAAGGAAAATCACTATGAAATATTTTATGTAGGACTGGAATAAGTAAAATTTTAACAAGAGATAGTGTTGGAGTGATTCTTGCATGTAAGCTAGGGTTTATTGACTAACCTAGCTAGGGTGTATTGGGCGGTTGGATTTAGTCCTAGCCTTGAGAGGAGGTTATGTTATGTAACTCTTTCATTGAGCATATGTATATGAGATTTCGAACTGTCCATATGTTGTGTTTATTGTAAATTTGATTGCAACATTTTATCTTCTTAGGATGGTTATTTCCAATTCTTAATTGTCTTGCTGATTTGACACACTTAAAAAAAATTGTTAAAGGAGTTGGCACTAAGATTGAAAATAATAGTACATCAGTAAATTGCTGTTGTGTTTGCTGTTATAATTTTTGTATGAGAAAATTTTTCATATCTGGTTTATGCATGTGAAGTTGCCATAGAGGGTTGGAAAGTTGTAAACTGAATGGAATGATTGGTATCTTTTCTACTTGAATTGCTTTTAATTTTGGGTCTAATTGAATTGAATTATTTTCATTGTTCCGCTGATGTTTTACAAATTAATTTATAGTAGTCCTAAAGGAGGAACCTTCTTGAAAAAGGTGAGTTTCATACTTGCATTAATTGCTTGATGCAAATGAAATTTTCAACATTAAGGTTTTTAAGACTTTTTTAATAAGGAAAACCTAATAGAGAAACCCAAGGGATATTTATTCATTTGTGGATGGCATTCCTAATAAACCCATTGACATAGGTTAGTGCAGTTGACCCCACAGATTCAAACTGGCATCTAGTGGCACCGAACTAGCCAAATGCCCAACAACATTGGCAACAATTAGTTCAGCTAACCCTTGGGCTAGCTTTCTTAATCCTCTTGTCATGAGCAATTTCTAATTTCTTCTCCCATGGCCTAGTAGCAACAAGAATCACTCCAATAGTATAGGAAAAGTTACAAAAGCACACTCTCCTCCAAAGGGAGTTTCCAGAGTGGGAGCGTTGGGGGGGCAACACTTCCCCATAGCTAGGCTTGCATGCATCGGTACCAACCTATTCATATTGACACTGGCCATAATTGCAATGAGAGGAATGAACATCTTGCTTTTACAAGGACTGGATACTCAACAAATGCTCAAATGATAGCTATAATAATACCCAACTTTATGTTGTATTGGTCTTATTACTTGGGTGATTGGTAAATTTTGCAGGTTCCCAAATAGTGGGAAGCGTTTAATCTATGAGAGCAACATCATTTCTACAATACTCTTTGGTATCTCTACTAATGCTTACTCCCACATTAAGATTACAAACAAGAATCTTCAACTTATGGTAGTTGAGTGAACTTTTAGTTAAGTCAAGCATTAACCATGATAACAGGTGTTGAATGACCTTTGCTCCCAAACTTAATTATACCTAAATATTCACAAGAGAAGTTGTTTTTTTTTTCTTCGTAAAATTCTAATAGTTGGTCTATTCTTCCTCTAAAAGTTTATGCCATTGTGATTTTTTATTTATATTTTTCTTAGCATCCATTCCTTTGTAATTAGTTCTGGTTTTCTAGATTCTAAGAAATAATTTTTAACTTTCAATGCATTGACAAAACAATTTACAGTCAATGATCCCATGTACCTCAGTGCATTCATAAGAATAATAGTCTGAAAATTAAATCCAAATCAGAGATAGAGAAAGTCAATATATCCACATACAAAAAATTAAGCTAATTAAAAAAGCTTATTCAACCCACAATTTATATGAACTCCATGCCAAAGTCAACGCAACATGCATATATAAACTTATTAACTAGATGAGCCTTTCAAATTTTCAACAAACCAAACAGAATTGAAATGGTATCCCTATTATAAGTGCAAAATTAATATCAAAATTTATCTTTAATAGCATCTTATGGCACCAGAGTTGATGAATCCCTCCCCACACGAAGACAAGTGCACTAGTCCACTGCCACCATCCCAATCTTAAAAGAGAATTTCCATTGTCTACAAATTTCAACTCTTCGTCAGCTATACGAGGTATTTGTCTTAATACAGAGGGAACTGCTTGGGCTATAACATAAGAGGACACCTCTAGGGCACACAAACTGCACATTGATAGGGGTGCTGCCACATAAAAACTGCAAAAACAAAGGTCCTGATAAAACTATCATCATGTATGCCTTGAATTGAATAATAATGCAGTATAAAGTTGTAAGCAATGAAACTTTGAGGAAAATCAAAGAACAGCTATAAAAACATAATGATTCAATGAAAGTTTCAACAATTTGACAATAACGCAAAGACATGTAAAATTTCTATTTGACAATAAACAGAAATAAGTCATCCAATATGTTCAAGATTGCTCCACACCAAACCTCAGAAGATGAATTAAAAGGAGAATATTTTGCACTATTTGTTTTGATGTAAGATAAAATAATATAATCATACTTCTAGGAAAATATGAAATGCTAAAAAAATCTATTGTAATCTATCATACTACCATTAGGTAACTCACCATTTGGGACCACAATTTTCTTTTTTTTTAACAGCTAATTTTTCTTTTGCCATTTTCCTTTTTTTAACAATCAATTTTTATTACTTTCCATGTTCTGGCATCCATGTTTTCAAAAAATAACACATGATTTCTAGAAAATGTTGGAGATTTGGAGGCGTACCCAACAGTTGGAGATGTTTCCATCCCCCCTTTGGGGATGGGGAATATGTCCTTATGCTACATAGGACAACCATAATATATCCTACAACCTCCAAATGAATATTCTACATTATGATTTTGTAGGGAATGTTAAAGTACAGACATGGCTGAGCAAGATCAAGATAGCTTTCCAATTGCATGGTGTTCATAACCAAGAATTTAAGCTAAACATTGCACTTTAGCACCTTGAAGGGCTATCGCAGACATGGGGAGAAAGACAAAACTCTATTCTAAACACCCGAAAAGAGATTTCAACGAGTTTGTAGATATAATAAACTATAGTCTCAATTGAAACTAGATATACACAGTGATTTGCAAGAAGCTAGGTTTTAGGAACAATACCCATCTTGCCAAGTTCATATTAGCAACAACTCTATTGACCATGTTTAGCAACAGTTCAAAAGAAGAACCATTGATGTCATTGGTTAAGTGATCTAGCAGACTACTACCTTTTGGAAGAATTGCACTCAGTAATTTTTTCCTACTTTTCCTACTTTTTTTTCTTTGAACTAAAAATAGCTTGCAGAAAGTAGATAGCTCTTTTAAGTAGGGTGTCACTAAAATACGATGCAAAATATTCTGCAGTCTCATGTCTCCTTTCATCACACTGTACAATGTCAAATATTTTGTAGTAGGCATACTCATCCCAGACTAGTTCATCAACAAAACCACCAAGTCTGGTGTACACTCTCTGCATTTTTTATACAAAATTTTCCCAAGAGTGATCATAATCCACCAAAAAACCTAAGTCTTGAGTTGATAGCCATCCTTGTTTCCATATTGAAGTGGTAATAGGGTTCCCAAATTGATTCAACATGAATTTACCAATACCTTGAAAGCACTAAATTAACTCTTCTAGAACAAAAACAACATTATTACAGGCCATTGTAGCATATACCCCTATCCTTACATGTGATCCATTGCCAATCTTCTAGGCCATAAAGCTCCCAATTAGAGGAAATTCTAGTGTCATAGATTTTCAATGGTTTGACATTATGAGGAAGAGCCTCTTATACCTGTTGTAGAACAACTGATTCCAAATTTTCAATATGAGTTATAAAACAGTCCAACAATACCTAGGAAGTCCAAATCCAGTCATAAAGGTAATTTGATGGGGACCATCAAACTTCCAAAGGAATGAGGTCTTATCCATGTACATATTAGATCCATGTTGACATTGATACCATATAGGCAAGAGTTACAAAAGGAAGTTTTAGGAAGTTTCTTCTAAGCTTTAGCTTTTCTTGTTTTTGTGCTCTGAGTTCACTTGGGACAAAAAGAAAGAGCAAGTGAGGAAAACACAGAAAATAAAGAAGCAAGGATTCAATCATAGTAGGATACAGACCTGGACCGAGACTAGAATTAGTCACTAATGCCAATGCACAAGGCAGAGTGTAATGATATGTAATTGTGCTTTGTACAGTCATTCTCTAATGGAATAATTTTTCTTCCTTGGATGTTTTCTCTGTTGTATAATGAATCTTTAATCTTGTTTCTAGTCTACTTTCATTCTTTCTAAATCCCCTACTCTATTGTTGCTTTTGCAAGCACAAACCAAGACACATCTAAAGCAAGTTGTGCCTTGTTTCTAGGCATCTTCATTACAGTAATATGTATTGGTAGGTGTTTCAAGGCATCCTTTAGTGTTGATGTATATGTAACTTCAGAATGTATTCTTCTATGTATCTTATATATTGTAACCTGATGTTTATTCCAAGATGTTTCTATTATGTATTTGAGTCATGTTGTCATTCCCCGATGTTCCGATCGGGAGGATTAATAATGTAAACAAGTCTTGTCAAGTCTTTGTTAAAGTCCCCACAGTTTCGAGGCACTAGGGTTATTATACACTCATTGAGATGTAGGCTCTAGTAAGTAATTGTTAATTTGAGTTGACATGATTGAGTGCAATTTAAGTGAACAAAATAATATAAATAGAGAGTGAGAGTCTCTCTATTTATCACTTGTACTACACATCACTCACTCACTCAAGTGTGGCGCATTAGTGAGGAAGGAAATACTGGGACTAGACAGAAGAAGAAGACTACTGCTGTCGGGAGTGCATCTTACTGTTTTTGGGGTCTTACATCTTGTGGTGATTATATATTTGAGGAATTTGTGAGTTTTTCTCCATTTATGGTTTCCCCAATCAAAAACATTGTGTTCATTGTCTCTTGTGTTTGATTGTTGTACTTGTTATTCTCTCAGTAAAGATCCTAACATAATGCTAGCTTAAAATGTTGAAAAACTAACATGGTATCAGAGCTAACCTGAGAAGAAGACATTGTGCAGCTATAGAAGCTAGGGATTCTCATTTTTTGGGTCTCTCTCCACAATCTATCAGCAAAAGTATGCTAGGATGACTCTCCATTGAAGGGCGAATCTTTCTGTCGAAGCGGAATTCGATTTCGAGCATTTTCAGTTTTCGATGCGGAAATCAAGGATTTCTAAAGAAGAGGAATTTTTTAGTGAGACCAGCATAGGATTTTTCTCCTCATCAAAACCTAATTTTAGATACCTGGATCAAGAAATTTGGTTGGGTGAAACTCTGGGAAATTCAAACCCTAGTTTGACCCTGAGCTAAGAAAAACCCTAAATACTAAACCTGATAAGTTTTGGTACATTCGCTATATTATGAGTTTGACGAAGTCTCAGAAGCCGAAAATTTCAGGGGCCTAATATAAAATCCTGATGAAGACTATTTCCAAACATCAGCCTTCGATTCGCTATATTCCAGGAGATATGATCTCTCCAATTTAGGGTTCCAGCCTCTTCCAGAATTCATCCCTAAACAGGACATCTGGAGAGATCTGCAATATATTGGGCTACAGAGGTCCAAATGGAATCCCTAAAGATGTTACAGAAAGGGCAAGGAATTTAATTTTGGTGGTCCTAATATCAGACTCAGAAGATGAACCAATGACACGTGGCATGCCATACAACTTCACTGTTCTGAATAGTCCTGTAACAGGTCACCTTGGGAAAAGGATCATCAATCCCAAATGGTGAAACCAATTCTGATCAAACCTATGGTTTTGGATCAGGGACATGTGATTTTACCTCAGTGAGAAATTTCAAACACACAGGAGTATAACTTTCATAGATATCAGAGAAACATTAACAGGCATTTCCACAGAAGAAATTGAAAAATTAGGGCTTCCTGTTCCGGGAGCTTCCCTCCACTGTTTTCAGAAAAGGAGTACATTGTACAGATCCATTTGAAGAGATCTATCTGTCTATCCAATCATATCTGAAAGATTCCAAGTTTTGAAAATTAGGGTTTCTATGACAAACCCTAGATCAGCCAGCTCCAGAACCAAGAAGGACACCTCAAATCGATAAGATCTAATCCTTTGCTATTTTCATTTGAGGTTCTCATTTCAAAGTGATCTATCACATCAGCTTGATGATAAGCTTGGTGAATTTGAAAAATTCCAAGCCTAGAAGTATATGATCTCTCTGAAGAAAATGGATTGGACACCTACATGAGTAGAGAGGTTCCAATTTCAGAGGGAGATGAGGCTAGAAGCCTTTCACAAGAAGAACTTGGTCAAGGCCAAGAAGATCATGGTTGATTCAATCACGAATCAACTTGTACCGCAAGTGTCTTCCCTAAAGACACCGATGAGGTTTGATTCCTTAACCAAGCTATTTGAAGGGAAGAACAGAAATCAGAACATGACCTTAAGAAACCAGTTGAAGAATGTGAAGATCCAGAATGCAGGGACCATGCAGTCATAAGAGTCTCTCAAATCAAGAACAACTTGAAGCGGTAAAAGAAGAAGTGAAGAATACAGAAGCGGTGATGGCCACCTTGAATGGCCTTCCAGGATCATGGGATTCATTCATGTGAGGAATGTGTGCCAGAAGGAAGTGATTACTTTCAGTAGACTCTGAGAAGAAGAATAAGATCGACTCATAAGAAGAGAAGAGAAGATGGGATCAATTGAAGATCAAGCTCTCACCATCCAAAGAAGATCCCTCAAGCGATGAGGAATATGAAGATCTCAACTCTTGAAGAACTTCTTATCCACCCTAGCATTTGGATAAGAAATGATGCTATCATGAATGAAGAATATGATGAAGCTGAAGGATCAAGAAGGAGTCTACCCATGAAACAAATAAATATAAGTATTCAAGTGTCATTTCATGATATTGTTTTGTTATGCATTTGTTTATATTCACTTGATGTATTATGCATGATAGGATGTTTTGCATTAATGATAGTATACTACTAATATGCATGTGATGGGTAAGTAGCTCATGGTACTATACAACTCTCCATTGCTACTTATCTAGAATGAAACCTCTTTGCGGACATATTGGATTAGTGCACAATATCATTGTTGTCCTGGTAGAGATGGAAGGTATCTAGAAATTTTCAGTGAGATATGGATGAATGTTGTATTGGATAAAGTAGTTGCATGATCACATATTTATGCATAATAACTTGCCAGTATGAATATTCCTTATGAAATGTTTCTAACCATACAAATGCATTTGACTTGTACGAAAGATCGCATACATAATCACCTACAAGCAAAGAAGAATGAAGACTTGTTCCAAATAACAAGAGACGACAGCTCAAAGACAAAGAATAATATGATGAATACAACAACATCATTGATACAAAACCTTCCATCCATGAAGAATTAACCAAGAAGAAATGGAAGACCAGTTCAAGAAGAATGATGTCTAGGATGTAGTATCAATACATGAAGAGAAGTTCGTAGCTCCATCATGCAGTAGATGGAAACATCGTGGGATACAAAGCAAGGTTCGTAGCACGAGGCTTCTCACAAAAAGAAGACATAAACTAAGAAGGGATATTTGCAGCCACTGGAAGTGAAGTCACATGACATGCATAATCATGTGTGCAAATGAAAGAAGGCCTTGTACGAGTTCAGAAGACACCCATGGGATAACACATACATGACGAGCTTGACGAATATCGTAACCTTTGCTACAAGGTTGATAAAGGATGACAAGCTCACAAATGGATGTGAGAAGAACTTTTGAAAAAGTTCAAAATAGAGGATCTTGGTATCCAATGATCCTAGATGGATACTACTTGTCACTCCGGTACAGAATGTTTTCAGTGCATAGAGCACAGAAGACAGAGGGAGTATGATGCTTCGCTTCAGAGGGAGTGACTACATAAGATCTAAGGTTCGACATGGTACGATAGGCATAGAGGTGTGGCAAAGTGTGGATGGAATCTTCCTTGGACAAGGGAAGTATGCAGTAGAGATCGTGAAGAGGTTTGGGATGATGGATTGCAAGACTATGGCCACACCTATGGCATAGAACCTGAAGCTATTGAATGATGCTTCATCAGAGTCGGTTGATGCTACGATGTATCGTCAGATGATTGGGTCTTTGATGTACCTGACGAACACGAGACCAGAAATTTGCTTTGCTGTGAACACCTTGAGCCAGTACTTGACAGATCTGAGAAGTGTTCATTTGATTGCTACAAAGCATGTTCTAAGGTACCTAAATCGTACAATTGATTATGGGCTCAAGTACGATGCGAATCAAAAGATTAACCTAGAGGGTTATGTTGATTCAGATTGGGCAGGCAGTGCCATCGACAGGAAGAGTACTTCAGGATGTTGCTTCAGTATGGGATCAGGTGTGATCTCTTGGTTTAACAGGAAGCAATCCTGTGTGGCACTGAGTACAGCTAAAGCACAGTATGTCGCGTCTTGTTCAGCTAGTTGTGAGGCAGTATGGCTGTGGAAGCTACTGTCTGATATATTTGATCTCCAGTTGGATGCTACTTGTATACATTGTGACAACCAGAGTTGCATGAAGTTGTCAGAGAATCCAGTGTCCCATGACAAGTCAAAGCATATCGAGATCAAGTATCACTATATCAGGGATATGGTGCAGAGAGGAGCAGTGAAGCTCCAGTATGTTGCGACGAAGGAACAGATAGCTGATGTATTGATGTAGAGCTGATGTATCCAGATCGAGGTTTCCTCCAAGGGAAAGTGATGAGTTCCTAAGCCATTCTGACGATCAGGTCAGATGTAAGGGCTGAGCCATTCTGTCATGGTGAGAGGATTCAGTTCTTTCCATGTCAGATATGAGTGCTGAGATGCTTAGCCATTCTGACGAGCAGGTCAGATGTAAGGGATGAACCATTCTGTCATGGCTAAAGGATTATATTCCTCCCATGTCAGATGTGAGTGTTGGCCATTCTGTCGAGTAGAATAGATGCAAGGGCAACTGCCACTCTTCGGGAGAGTGGAGGCACCTAGTCAGTTACCAGGTAGCTCAGTCTGGGACTGGGGGCCTTTCTAGCGAGGGTGGAGGATTTGGTTCCTTCCAGGTCAGATGTGAGTGCATGCCATTCCATAATGGTGAGAGGATTAAGTTCCTTCCATGACCGATGTAAGTGCAGGCCATTCCGTCATGGTGAGAGGATTAAGTTCTTTCCATGGCCGATGTAAGTGCGGGCCATTCTTTCATGGTGAGAGGATTAAGTTCCTTCCATGTCAAATGTAAGGGCAGGCCATTCTATATTGGTGAGAGGATTCAGTTCCTTCCATGATAGATGTGAGTGCGAGGCCTTTCTGATGTGATTGTATTTTACTACATGATCAGATGTAAGTGTTGGGCATGCCTTTCTGACGAGTAGGTTATATATAAGTGCTGGGTGAAGACCTACCTATGGGCTAGGCCTACAACCAGCATGAAAGAAGGATGGCTCTGCAGAACTTCCTATGACGAGATAGTACACACATGATGATGACCAGAGATGATCCAGATTGAGCTATGATCCAGATACAGTTATGATGACTCCGAGAGATCCAGATCGAGTGATGATCTAGATCCAGTAGTGATGATCCAGATCGAAAGATGATCCAGATCTAGATCCAGATCGAGTGATGATCCAGATCTAGTCCAGTGATGATGATCCAGATCGAGTGATGATCCAGATCTAGTGATGACGTTCTATGATGATCCAGATTTGAAGATGAAGATGACTTGAAGATGAATATGGCTTGAAGACGAAGATGATCCAGTTGATCCAGAGAAGAAGACTAGTGCTGAAAATTGTGTCGAAAGAATACCTTCCTAGTTAAGAGGGAGTGTTGATGTATATGTAACTTTGGAATGTATTCTTCTCTGTATCTTATATATTGTAACCCGATGTTTATTCCAGGATTTTTCTATTATGTATTTGAGTCATGTTGTCATGCCTTGATGTTCTGATCGGGAGGATTAATAATGTAAAAAAGTCTTGTCAAGTCATTGTTAAAGTCCCCACAGTTTCAGGGCACTAGGGTTATTATACACTCATTGAGATGTAGGCTCTAGTAAGTAATTGTTAAGTTGAGCTGACATGATTGAGTGCACTTTAAGTGAATGGAAGAATATAAGTCTTGTCAAGTCATTGTTAAAGTCCCCACAGTTTCGGGGCACTAGGGTTATTATACACTCATTGAGATGTAGGCTCTAGTAAGTAATTGTTAAGTTGAGCCGACATGATTGAGTGCACTTTAAGTGAATGGAAGAATATAAATAGAGAGTGGGAGTCTCTCTATTTATCACTTGTACTACACATCACTCACTCACTCAAGTGTGGCGCATTAGTGAGGAAGGAAATACTGGGACTAGACAGAAGAAGAATACTACTACTGTCAGGAGTGCATCTTACTGTTTTTGGGGTCTTACATCTTGTGGTGATTCTATCTTTGAGGAAGTTTCGGGGTTTTCTCCATTTATGGTTTCCCCGATCAAAAAAATTGTGTTCATTATCTCTTGTGTTTGATTGCTGTACTTGTTATTCTCTCAGTAAAGATCCTAACATAATGCTAGATTAAAATGTTGAAAAACTAACATTTAGCAGTTTTGATTTCTTTGAAATAAATTCGTTTACATAAAGTGGAGAATGTTCCTCACACAAAGACTCTTATTTTCATGTTGTTGGGACCAATTCGATGACTTAAAATCCTATTTAGTTTGATGTGGAATCTAGAACTCATTTAGATGTTTCTTCACATGAAAACTCTTCTACCCCTGCAAATGGGCCAAAGGTGGTGATTCCAGTCATTACTAAATTTGACATGGATCCCATAGCTAAGATAATAGCTTCTCTTACATGTCATGTAGCAAGGAGACAAATAGGAAACACCATAAAAACAAAGACAATTTGTAAGCCTTTGAATGTCGGCTTTAAACTTCTTCAAGTCTTCAACATACCTTTGTTATGAACTCTAGAAAAGACATATTCAGCTTCTCTTTTCACACCTCTATAATGTAGACTGTTTTTGTGTCAAAATATTTAGGGAATTCTCAGGAATTGTGGTTTCATGATCAATATCCCAATAGATCCATTACTGGACTTTCTCGACAGGGGGAAGTGGTGAACCTACACTCTCGCAGGCCCGGAGGTGGCCTGACTATAGATGAGTACATTACAGTGTACTGCTACCCGGACACAGAGAAGGTGGGGAGTCAGATCCCAACTAACTCCATACAGGTGCTAGGCCTAAAGGACATTCTACTGAAACTGGGCAGGATAGTGGGGTTATCCTCACTCCACCAGGCCTCATGGCCATTGATTTTCTATGCTGTGGAGTGCATGAGGCCCACAGTTTATGACTGGAGTACAACATTGTTGAGTAACATGAAACAACAGCTCAGTGACTGCAAGATGGGAAGGGTGCAAAACTTCAGTTTCAGTAGCATACTGAGCATGTTCTTCTTCGAGCGTGTTCCAAGATTGAGCCCT
Organism: Pseudotsuga menziesii; assembly: GCA_001517045.1. Classification (NCBI taxonomy): domain Eukaryota; kingdom Viridiplantae; phylum Streptophyta; class Pinopsida; order Pinales; family Pinaceae; genus Pseudotsuga; species Pseudotsuga menziesii. The sequence continues at coordinate 147,560 of LPNX010030489.1, read as the reverse complement.
AGAGTTGACATTCCTCTACACAGGGTTCGAGATTCGGCCCAATGGCGCTGGGTAGATGCGATGTGCAGATTGGGTGGAGGTAGGGTGTCTAACCCCTATCCAGCTGATTTCTTTCCATGGTGGCGACGATAGATAGTTTCCATCAATGACTACCCCTATGCAGGGATAGATATCCAAGGAGACCCAGACATGCCGCTACCACCAGGATCGGCATACAATGACATTGGTAACGAATCTCAACCCTCTTTTTAAATTTTTTTAGTTATTTAGATTTCTTTTTTTGTTTTTTTATCATGTGGAATCAAAAGACATGTTTTTGGGTGATAATACATACTGACATCTACCATATGCATGTAGATGTGGGACCACGGTGGCCTGAAGGCTTCCCTCGTCATAGACAGAGGGGAAGAGGAGACAACATCACGGGTGTGGATGCGGAGCGGATGCTCCAAAGCATTCATACAAACTTCGTGAGACTGACAGACAGAGTACCCATTGCGCAAGTTGAGGACTTTCCTGAGGCCATGCAGCGCCAGGTGGTGGGTGTACCATGAGCATGGAATAGCCTATTTCGATGGCTAGCTAGAGTCGTGATGACATTCCATGATCACAACCCCCCTCCTCCTCCACAAGCTTAGATACCTAGGAGTGATATATTTTGTACTACCATGTATTATATTTTGGTGGCTTGAGAGCCCCAGTTTTGTATTATGACACTATGTATTACCACATTTTGGATGTTTATAAAAAAATTTATGATGATCAATTTATTTATTTACATGTGCAAAATTTATGTTTGTGATGAGCTTATTGTGTATGAAACAAATGCCAATCTAACACGTAGTTAGCATATGAGTCAGCAACTTGATTATTAATTCTTGGAACATGTATGTATGTTATATTGTCAAATTGTCGTTCTAACAATCTCACACGTAAGAATCTTCTTAATAATGTTGGATCTCTAACATGGTACAAACCATTAAGATGTGACACTACTAACTCTGAATCAAGTCATACCTCAGAAGAAAGAACACCATGTGAAATGTCATCCCGTAGAAGCTCAATAATGGCACTATACTCAGCAACATTGTTTGAAGAGGGCCGTAAAAATATGCCTCCTGAAGACAATACCTGACCCATAGGAGTATAAATCACCCAAGTAGCATAAGCTAAGTGTTGAATGTGACGGCTCGCACCATCTGTGAATCCTATGAAGGTGGAAGATTCCATTGACATTTTCCAAAAGAAATGGAAACTAATCACAAACCCAATCACCATAAGAAAAATACCTACCTATGCAAAACTGTACAATAATATACAATAACTAGCCTTGGCTGAAAATCATGCATAGTACTTTTTGAGATAGTGCCCATTTCTAGGCTCCACCAAGGTCGTTCCCTCATAATCCACTAATTCATAAGCGCCCTTCTCTAACACACATTTAACGATGCAAGGACCATGCCACATGGGGTTAAACTTTCCTGCCCCCAAGGGTTCTTTCGGTTGATCCCACAAAAGGACAAAGTCTCCCTCACTAAACTTCCTTAGACAGACAGAATTATTGTATTGGACCTTAACGTGACGCTTATTAACTTCTAGATCCACCAAGGCATCTCGGTGCTACTCATCAAGTTGCTCTAGGTGGACCAAATGCTCCTCCAATGGGGAAGTGTCTGGTAAGAGCTCTATGGATAGCTTCAAAGAAGGAATCTCGCACTCAACCAGCAATACCGACTCCACTCCATGTACAAGCTGATATGGAGAAAAACCCGTGGTAGTATTAACAACGGTTCTATAAGCCCACAAAGAAGGATATAACATAATGTACCAATCAGTCTTGCTTTGTGCGATGGTTCATTGGAGAATGGATTTGAGTGATTTGTTCACTGCTTCTACCTGTCCATTCACTTGAGGGTAATAAGAGGAGGAATGCTCCTGCTTATATGCTAACTTCGATGCCAACTCTTCCATCATACGATTCTGAAAGTGCGAGCCATGGTCAGTGACAAGCTCCTTCAGAATACTGAACTGATTAATAATCTAGTTGAATACGAAGTGCGCGGCTATCTCACCATTGGATTTAACTGTAGGCATGGCCTCAACCCATTTCGTGAAGTAGTCAATAGCCACTATGATATGATGATGCCCCCTAGCTGAAGCTAGGTTGCAGTCCATAAAATCAAGCCCCCACTTAGTGAAAGGACAGGAAGTGATGATGGGATGTAACGGGGCAGGTCGTGAGTACATATTCTGTGCAAACACCTGGCAAGGGTGGCACTTCTTGACCGCATCTACACAATCTTTAAATATTGGCGTCTAGAAATAACCCACTCTCAATATTTTTTGGGTTGTATAAATATCGAATAAATGACCACCACACGCCCCTCCATGACAATCATTCAGCACATGCTCAGCCTCCTCATGAGTTAGACAACGATGTAAAATGGAATCTACCCCATGGGGGTACAAGGTATTATCCACTATGAGGTAATTCTTGGATTCGTGACGTAATCGTCACCGTTCATCCTGTGAGAGGTGAGTGGGGACCTTCAATGATTGTAAATATATAATAATATCCACATACCATGGGTCCAAATTTGAGATTAAGAAGATTTTCTCATCAATAAACGTATCTTCACAAACCATCTCCTCGGCTTCACTTGGGAAATCTGATATAAGCTCCGCAAAAATTAACGATTTCTTTGATTTTGCTGAAACAAACTCGAGGTCAAATTCTTGCAAGATGACAATCCATTTATTATACTTTCCCCCAATCATCCTTCGAGTGAGGATGAATTGAAATGGATTGACATGGGCTACAACCAAGTTCTGGCAAAGGAGAATATAATGTCTCAACTGTTGAACCGCATGTACGGTAGCTAAGGCAAGCTTCTCAACATGGGAATAACGGATCTCCACGTCAGTAAGATTCTGGATTAGATAGTATATGACATGCTCTTGGAGCTCCTCATCCTCTTGAACCAAAACCATACCAATCGTCTCCATGGACGCGGCCACATAAAGTAGAAAATCACAGCTATAGTCTGGGGGACTAATCACTAGGGTCAATGCTAGGGCTCGCTTAAGCGCATCAAAGGACTCCTAGGATCGCTCATCCCAAAAAAAGGTGGTGTCTTTTTTCAATAGACGCATAGATCCTCTAGTCAAATTGGCAAAGTTGACAATGAATCTTCGTAAGAAGTTTTCCATGCCTTGCAAACATTGAAGATGTCTAATGTTCCTCGAGGGAGACAACTGAAGTATTGCCTCAACCTTCAAAGGGTCGACTCTTATACCCTCCTTGGAAACAATGAACCCTAATAAGCGACCAAACTTCATGAAAAATATGCACTTGTGAGGATTTAACCTGACCAAATAATGGTGGCACCTTTCAAATACTAATCTCAAATGATAGGAATGGCGCATTCTCATACGAGAATGAGCAGCAAGGTCATCCAAAAATAATTCGATAATCGATTTGAAATCATGGAAGATCAAGGTCATAGCTTGCTGAAAAGTGGCTCTGGTATTCTTAAGGCCAAAAGGCATTTTTCGATATGCAAAGGTTCCCCAAGGACAAATAAATGCAATATTATGTTGGTCCTCAGGTTTAGTTTGTATCTGATTGTATCCGGAAAATCCGTCCATAAAAGAAAATACCTTGCTACCCACGCACTCATCCAAGATTTGATCTATAAATTTTGTGGGGAAATTATCTTTAGGATAGGCACGATTCAAGTCACGGAAATTAGTGCATATACGGATCACTCCCTACTTCTTATCTACCAGAAAATATTTGAAACCCACTCCGTCAAGGGAACGGGATAGATAAAACCGGCTTTCAATAGTTTCTCTATCTCTGCCTTAATTGTGGGTGCTTTCCTAGGATTCACTGCACGCAAGTGTTATCGAACATGCTTAGCATTGGGATAAGTTTTAATCTCATGTTCAACAATATGAGGGTCGATACACGGAATTTCATCGTAAGACCAAGCAAAGATATCACAAAATTATTTAAACAGCTCGGTGTGTTCTTGAATCTCAGCATGGGAACATTCCGCCCCAATATAGACATTCTTAATCCTGCCAGGATCGCGAGAGATATTGATAGGAATGGTAGGAGATATATTTTCCATGTTCCCATCAACCATCGAACTAGGAGAGCTTAATGGAACCATGGGACTACCAATTCTCTCACTAAGAACCTCCCTAAAGTCCTCATGCTCCAAGTGGTCAAGCTCAGGAAGAAAATAAGATCTATGATGCAACTCTTCCCAAGGTGGCTCAACCCCTGACATGGCCTCAATAATCACTTCGTCTGAAGGAAAAGCACTATCAAGGTAGTCATGCATGTGAGAAGACTGAACTGCCCATGCAAGCAGCACATATGGGTCCTCCTCCTCCGTTCGTGAAGAGGAAGGACTAGGCTCTGCAACACATTCAATATTAGCTTGATAAGCTACCATAGTTGCAGTCAATGGCATGTCCTTCACGATGGGCTCACTCGAAGTATTCGGTGTGGGAAGAATCCAAGGATCTTTCATATGACTCATTTGAAAAGACACTGATCTCACAGATGTCAAAGCCTCACCGAAACTAGACCCTATCATAAGGACAGGTGTAGGACAACTAAAGCTTCCCATAAGGGATGGATACATGCCAACACCCACACTCCCAGTTACCGGCTGAGAGTGCTGAATAATAGGGATCGAAGCTCCGAAAGATACGGTAACCGATGGATTCTTGAATGATGTTTGATCAATCGTAACTATCTTCCCATTACATGGAAAGCATACAACGCAAAATAGTGAAGAAGCTACGGCTTGCATACTGTACATCCAATTCCTACACAACAAGAGATTATAGTCAAGGGGTGCATCAACCACCTCAACCTCTATCGCAATGGTATTTCCTCCCAAATGGACCTTAATGGAAGGAAGGATCCCATGTGGCCTAAACGATATCCCATCAAACACGGTCAACATGGTACCAGATTTAGACAACTCAGGGGAACCTAAACCTTTACAACACGATAAAGACATCATAGAAGCAACAGCACCTTCATCAATCATAGTGTGCTTGACGGTCATGTTAAGACATTCTACATGAATCAAAAGAGACACATAGTAAGGCAAGCAAGGCTGAAGTCCTGCGGTTTCAAATTTAATCATAGAGGAAGAATTATCATCATTCACACCAAGGGAAGAAAGAAAAGCCTTCCTTTGTGAAGGACAACTCTGAAGTACTTCTAGTGGAGAGATCACACAAGGAGTGTGGCCCAAATCCTCAACAATAGAATAGTTCTGGGTGGCTCAAGAATTAGGATTATGCCTCAAACACTTAAGGACTCCCTTAGGAATGCGAGGTGTAACTTCAGGTTTATCCACAGGTTTGTCAATATGCAAAGGAGTCCCCGGTGGATCAGGTTCCTTTCTTGGGTTGGGTTGTGATGAACCATAGTCCTTCACATGGGTCACAACCTTCGTAGCATGCACCATGTTAATGCAACCATGACCACTAACCTCCGGTAGATCTTGATCACCACCAGACTAATCATGGGTCCTCGAGTTCATGTTTTGATTGTGAGGTAAAGGGTTGGTCAGCACAGCTAGGCCCTGCGCTAGGAATCTCGAGGATTCATCAATATGAGAGCACAAGTAAGTGAGGTGATCATCCTTACACAACTTGCAAGGAAACTTAACCTTACATTTAGATTGCTTGTCCCCCCCAGCATTTCAGGCATTCTTGTCATTAGTATTAGCATTTCCATTCCTATTCCCACCCTTACCATTGTTCTTACCCTTCTTTTTATTCCTTCCAGGTTGCTGGTTTCCCTTCTGGTCCGGCGATTGCGTCGAAAGCACACTCGCCATTTGGGTGGGTTGAGATGAAGCCGTGGCTTGTCCCGAAATAGATTGGTTGATTGACAATTGACTAACCTATTTCACAACCGAATCCGCAGGTTTAGCACTCGCACAACCAACAATTCCATTGGCATGTGGTCTAGGTTTAACTTTGGGGTCGAAACTAGAATGCGGAGCATTGAGAATGATCTCATATAACAAACCAGATTGAACATAAATCAAATCTAGTTCCTGCACCCTAAAAATGGCTTGTTCCTCATTTTGCACTCCGGATGTAGAAACATCCTTCGATATATAAGGCAATAACGACTTAAGGAACCATTCGAGGAGGAATTATGGCAGTATAAAGGCTTTAATCAACCTCTTTTGGCTATGCCACTCTTGGATATGTTCCAAGATATGCGTGGCTTTATCCTGCTGAAATGTCGACAATAGTTCTGTACCAACGTCATAACACACTGGTAGCTGGAAGTGGTTAAGAAAATTCATCGCTAGGTCATCGAATAAAGTGAATGCCCCCCTAGGTAACTCTATATACTATTTTGCGGCAGGCCCTGTAAGGGTGCATTGAAACAACCTTAAACGGATTGAATCTTCATGTAAGAAATTTGAAGAGCACCATAGGTGAAATGTTGTAACATGTTCACTCGGATCCTCTCCAGGTTTTCCCTCGAATTTGGGTATGTCCGAGGGAATCTTAGTAGGGACAGCCGGCCAAGTCGAGTCATGAGATACATGATTGTTCGTCAATCTCGACAAGTCAGAAAGATTTAGTGTTGCAAGGAAAGGGATCCTAGGATGAGCATGTCGGTGCACCGCTCCCTGATAGTTTTGATTCACATAGGTCTAATTACCGTAACCACCATGGCCTTGACCATAGTTCCCTCCTCCCATTTGACCCGCGTAGGGTGGCATGGAAGCACCATAATGTGGTGTACCTTGACTATGTGGGGATACAAAGCCATAACTAGGAGAGTAAGTGGGCTGTTGATACCCATACCCATAAGGTGAATAACCCTGTCCATACTGCGTCCCATAATAAGGTCCGTAAGTCATCCCATGAGATGTCCCATGAGACACTCCGCAAGTAGGAATATACGCTCTGAAAATAGGAATATACACTCCGAAAGTAGGAATATATGCTCCGGAAGTAGTAACATGACCTCTATAAGTATGAACACGACATCCTGAAACAACGGGTGGTACTTGAACCTGAGGCACAACTAGTCGATTAACAGCAGTACGGACATGACTCGTAGCAACATTCTGGCCCGAAGGACCACGTGAATGAGGTGGAGAAACAACATTCAAAGAACAAGGAACTGAGGATGAAGGGATCTGTGAAACTATGTACGTGGTGTTCCCTATAGTCACTTGTATTGGATCTAGTATCCTAATAATATCACTAACACTAGGCCTAGCAGGAATATGTGATGTAGCTTCCACCACTGGGATGGAAGGTACAATGTGACTTGTGCTCCCAAACCTCTCCACATGGTAAGGAATAGGAGTGCCCCTAGGCGTAGTGTTAGGCTCAAACTCCGACTTGACATGAAATGCCAAATCATGTGTGGGAATACTAGACATACCATAACTACCATAACTAGTGCTCGTGGGCTCATAATAATTCTCATCTTCTGGCATGCCATATCGACGATGCGTCAATGGGGGATCAACACTAGAGTAAGTAGGTCTATCATGAAAAGTACCTATCTCAGAAATTACAAGACCTAAATCAGTCATATCAGGTGAAGGATCATAGGTAGGAGTAAACTCCCCATATTCCACTTGAATGGCAGAGGGTGGCTCACGAATACCTTCTTCATGGTCTCCCATCGTGTGTGAATCAATGTGCGAAGTAGTTTGCCTAAATTGTCTGTTTCTCTCTCGCAAAGGAGGAGGAGATGTAGAAGGTGAAAGTCTTGCTAACTGATGAGAACGATGAGGAGTCGCACTCGAATCCACAATGACTCAAAAAATGTAAAAGACTCTCTAATTACGCAAACCCTTTTCAGGCTAACATGCACAGAGAATACACCAATAACATCTAAAGCCAAACACAAGCAATCAAGGGTAGGATAAACGAGCTCCCGAATGAAGTAGGTATGTCTCACCTAGGAGAGGCTTGAGACTCCCATACACAACAAGCAGAGGTATGTAACCAATTATTGTGGCCCTCAGCTTCAACACATAAAGAAATTGTGCTATCCGACCCCAACTTGGTCGGGACACCCGCAGAATAACCCCTGCAAAGTACCCCCTCAATATACTAGGTAAGGCAACTAAGGTAACCTCAATATAATAAATGCTCAAGTGGACAGTCCCAGGTGGGATTGACTGTATGGGTAGGGTAGCAAAGCCCAAAACTTCCAAAAGAACCCCCAAATACGAATACAATACTAGAAATATATCTGGTGCTACTCAGTTATGACTAGGTGTCATCCTAATCAATAACCACACACACTGCCTCATGCTTAACTCCCTTTTGAGAGGAGGATCCTAAGAAACACCAATTATACCAAGGAATTTCACACTCTCACCTAGACAGACACATACATGTTGTTGTTTAGTGGTCTTGGAGAATTTATTCACAATGAACTATTCCAAGACCCTAAAACCTAATCTTGTTGGTGAACCCTATCAAATGCATTGTGTCCATGGAAAACGGGGTATGCTACTACGTGAAATGCAAAATTTTCTTCAAATGATAAATGCAATATTTTCCTATATGAAATCCTGACTAATACTTCAAAGCAAATCTAGTGCAATTACTATGCAAAATGCAAAATGCAATGCATAATGATAATCAAATATTTTTGGATTTTTTGAAATAAAAATGAGATACTAAAGTAAAAGAATGATTCTACAACCCCCAGACTCTACAAGCACAATCATGCAGCACTCAAGAAAAGTACTAAGGTAAAAGAAATCTAATGCACTAATCCCAAAACAAAAAATTGAAAATGCAATGACAAGAACATTCTTCAAAAAAAGAAATTTTACCCTAAAAAAATTGTCTCTAGTCAGGAACAGAGGTGTATATAGACTCTAGCAATATCAAAGGAGACTCAACAATCATCAAAATTCACCCAGCAACAATCAATCTTCCTCAAGAAGGCCAAACTAAGGGCGTACGTGACTGTTCGCAGTAAACCCCCATGTGTACGCAGATATAGTAGTCAAAACCGCATATATACGCGACTGTGAGTTCAAAACTCGTGTACAGGAAGAAAAGTGCATAAAAATAAAGGAAAATAGACAAGATGAGACAAACTTCACACCAATCAGACACTACCAGGCTAACATGCCCCCAGACCTGACACATAAACAAAGAAAAAAGAGCAATTCAAAGTCATTGAATGCTTATAGAAAACCCCCAAAGGACAACTACTAGGAACTCCCCAGCGCAGTCACCAATTCTGTTACAGAGATAAATTGCTATGGCTTGGGGTACCACAACAGACAGCTTGACTCTAGAAATCAATCCTTTCCGATATGAAAGAGAAATCAAATATCTAACACTAAAGAATCAAAACTCGTACCTTATTCTGGACGGTTGAAGTAGATCCCCATTGAGCTTTCCAACTTCAGCTTGAATTGATGAGTCACTTCCTCAATAATACGTAAACAAGACAAGCATACTATATATATTGGTGTTAGATCTACTCTAGCATATATAATCAACAACGTATAAGCATTTGAAATCACCCATGGATAATATATTCATTCAAACATACATTATTGGACAGGAAAAGATATTTCTGTTAATATAAAATCAGATATTACAATGAATACAACCTCTGTCGGCACGTCTGCGAATCAGATAAATTGAATCCCCCACTTGGGCCTCCACCACCTCAATCCACCATCTCTCGATAGCAAGCTCACAAGCAAAAGGAAAGCTTGGGAAGAACACTAAAATGCTCCAAGGGACAAAGGGATGCAGACTCAAGCACAAGTTCCAGCAACAATGGACTATAGTTTCTTTGCTCTCAATTCTCTTATCCCTTCAATGTATCCAAAGGGTTCCTTATATAGCTTTTCAATGGGGTAATGAAAGGTCGAATCCAAGCGATATCAAGGAATATGGAAGGACAGGAGACAAGTGAGTTGGATCCATGTCAAGGAAAACTCCAAAAAAATTTGTATTTTTGTACACATCCCGATGTACGTGGTTTTAGAGGTCAAACCCGCGTATATACATGATAAAGGGTTTAAAAGTGGCGTATAGCAATTTTTACATGTTTTTAGGGATGGTCCGGGAAACATCAAAGGAAAAAAAATTGTCCAAGGGGTCTAAGGATTCTACAGAGGGACAAGGGAAGTCCATACAAGTGTGATTCACCTAGTGTGGTAAAATCTGCTATAACAGATAGGTGTTCTTGTTAAAAAGAAAACCCTCCAAGAACCTCTTTCGATCCAAGTGGATCTCAATCAAGGAATCAAGGAGGGGTTAATTTTATTATGGCTAATGAAAAAATTAATGAAAAAGGAATCAAAGATAAACAACGCCAGTTTTCTAATTAGTCCTACCACGCATCTCTTTCCCCTTGCGGATCAATCGAGAAGTCGTGGGGTAAGTAGTATGATTAATTTTGAAATTAAAGTATGGAATAATGAAAAATTATATCAAAGTATACAATCCTGCATGTCAATACTAAACTAGAGCAGAAAAAAGGGAAAAATAAAAAAGGTGAAACAGACGCAGATCCCCCCTGGGGGGATGGGGAGCGAACTCGAAAGAACCTACTCAAAAAAGATTTTATTTTATTATTATTGGTTACAATATCATAAAACTAAAATATCAGAAACCTCTTGGACCTTTTATGGGATGAAACCAATATCTTACAACTCTCCAAAACTTTTAAATTTTAGTGAAAGGGGAGACTCCTGGGGGGATTTGAACGCTCCCGAGGCCACTTTCGAATAGAAGCTTATTTTATTTTCTGTTACACCTGATAAAAAACAGCAAGCATGTTAGAATAACATATTCCAAAAAACACTTTAAGAGTACCTTTGTATCATCCTACCTTAACTCAAAAAATATTAAGTTAAAACTAGCTAAATAGGTGAAAAAGTAACCAAGAAAAGCAAGCTTTCCTTGGGATCTTGGCTTGCTGTTTGTGCAAACAATGAAATATGCACTGATTTCTGTATTTAATCTTTTTAAAACATAAAATTAAATATAGATATTGCAACCTACTGATTTTCTTTAACTTGCCATGCAAAACGAACGATTTCCTTATGCTAGATCTAGAATGCTTAATGATGCTTTTCAGAATTGAGATCTAGAGTATGAGCTTTGAAATAGTAGATATATGTAAATTTTACTTTGATATAACAGATCCAAATGATAACAAATCTTTCGAACACAGTAACCAGGTAAGAAAAATGATTTTTTAAAGAAAAGAGAAGAAGAGGAGAGAAGGTCGGCTCGTTGCTTGAATGGAACAAGCTGAAAGGAGACCCTTTTGTGCAATGCTGAGGGACAGAGTCTTGAGCTTATTAGATAAGGAATGGTGTCAATCTTGATCCACACCTTCGTCCAATCGAGAACCTACAACTAGATAACACAATCCTTCAAAACACCTCGTGAGATCTGGATATAGATGTATAAAGCAACAAAAATGAAAGATCATGCAAAAATAATCTTATTTAAGCATATAACAAAAAAATTTGAGCATACATAATATCGATAAATAAGAGCAAGTAATATAACTTGCCTAGTTTACACCCTTACTTGATTCAACCGAATCTTTAAAGCCAGAAAACAAAAGCAGGACATAAATTGGAAAGAAATTGCAGTTACCACATTAGCAGCATGACGCTGGGAATCCACACAAACACATGCACTACACGATATAGACTCCAAAGATTCTTTATTCACAATAAAAATATAGGAGTATTACAATGGAAATATTTCCTCAATCCAACTCTAACTAGCAAGGAAGAGGCATCCTGAGCTTTATTTATACAAAAACTACGAGGTCCATCCCAGGGGGGGTGCAAATCCCAAGGAGACAGACCACTGCAGCTGAAGGAGAGTGAATCAATGCTGATCTAAAGTTGAAATGATCCTACTTTTCAATCGGGGGGAGGATTGAGCTGACACATCAACCCACAGACTGACACAACAATCCACATAGCTTCTAGGAGAGCCCACACGTGTGGAGGAGAGAGAGAGGGTGCAGTTCCCCATAAAGAATGCTAAATATCAACTCTGGATCTGTCCAGATCACCTCCTTCAGTTAAGGATATGTCAGATCCAGTCACTCTGGTTCACATCTGACTGATTTCAATCAAATCGGCTGAGAATCCACTGATCTAGGATTTTGGATTTGCTCCATTATTCATCAATTTATTAATTAAAATAATCAATAATTGATTTTTTGGGGTTTTCTAACCTGAGTGATGGAAAATCACTCAAAACCTGAAAAAAGTGGGTCCATGGGTTTACATGGTGCTCTTATCTTGAAAATGAGCACCTACATGAATGAAACTGATTATTTGGCCCACTTTTGTTACAAAACCAATTTTTCCAATTAAACTATTAAAAAATAGCCTAAGTTTTGGAAAAAAATAAATTTGAATAAAAAAAACTGAAAAATTAAAAATTTTAAAAAGTTGAAAAAACCTAGGGAGACTTAGACATGTTCATATGACTCGACCATGATGCCTAGCATGTTTATACATTGACACATAGACTCTAATAACCTCAATAGGCCTAAATGCCAAGCTGACCACCCCAACTTTGGAGGTATGGAGTTAAAAACTCAGAAATTATCAGTCGTTTATTCAACAACCAATAATAACCAAGGGAAAAAACACCCTAGGCTGATCGGATTGACAAATAAAGTCTAAGATACCGAGTATTTTACAGATACTATCATGCAAGAACATTTATTACAATTGCCCCATGGGGTATGAACATGTGATATAGTACAACAAAGTTTCCTAGAAGCAAGACTGAAGGTCTTATGAAGTCCGAACAATCTATCCTTGTCTGGTTCACTAGGCTCACTTGATGAAAAACCACAAAGTGCAACTTAGGTGGTAACATTCTGGCTCCAATTGTGGGACATGTGCTTGATCTGGTCTTTAAGGAAAGGAGAGGATAGGAGAACACCAGAATCTCTGGATTATATACCCTATAAAAACATCTCAACCTGACAAGAAAACCTCAGTAGCACAAGCTTTATATAAAAACCAAATGAACCATTAAGCTGATTTATTTAAAGAAAATAAATATAATTAACTAATGAAAAAAAAGTTTTATTATGGCTAAGTACAAAACATAAATGCAGAAAGTAAATGCTCTCTTTTACGAGCTTATTTTCCCACTCTAAGCATGATATAAAAAGTTTAGGTGTAATAAAAAATCCAATGTAACCACCTAAGCATTTTATTAACATAAAAAAAATTCTTTGTCTTTGGTTACCAGCCAAAGTAAGGATACCTTATTCAGAAAATGCAAACCTGCATAATGATTCAGAATGGGCGGGATGGGTGGGAGATCATAGGCATGAATAATGTCATAAAAATTCTTCCCCAGCTTGTATGTGCTCATGCAAGCTCCTTCTATCCATGACTAGATAGGACTGATATACCAATCAGAACGATGAGGCACACTAACTACATCATCATATTGACCACTGGGGCTTATCAAATGATAACTCGTTGCACAAGCCCCAAGTAGCTCCAAGTCATAAGGAACCTCTATATGTGAAAAAGATGGCTGAGACTGATATTCTACTAACTGTATCACATCTAAATTTTCACGACACTGTTTCTCAGTGTCTTCATTACTGATACCCTTGTGTGGTTCTGCATGATATGACTCCAAATGATCACGTGAAAATTCTGAATGCTCCTCTTCCATACTAAGGTTTTCCTAGGAATACATATTCGTGCTCCCCTCTATGTGCGTATCATAGATTGGACTTCCACAAATTTTTTAATAGAAACTCCCCTTGTTGGACATATCATGAATGGGATTCTCCATACGATTTTCACAAGTTGGATTATCTATGAAATTCCAATAGTCATCACTCCCATCCATGTCATATGTGGGGGAATCTTCATCCATGGCATCATGCTCCTTCCTATCCATGTCTTGTATTCATCACAATCTTCTTCAGATAAAATGTTACATGGCAATAAACTTTCCAAACCTTCATCTACATGAGGATAACAAGGTCTAGTGTCACCACACACCATATTGAACTTAGCATAAGTTTCTTTTAAGGCCTCTGTTATGATATCATGAAGAGGATCTTCAATATTATCTTCAATCAAGGAATCTTTTTGGACATATTCAATAGGATCACTTGGGATGTGTTGCTCAGTGGGTTTCTCGAGAGGGCTTTCTAGAAAAATATCAGCATTGCAACACACTTGAGAATACTTCAAATCTTCAATGTTTTCAGCTATGGTGACATGACAAGAGTCTTCAACAATATGTTCCATCATGGGCTCCTCCTGAAGCTCTTCAATAGGATCATTCTGGATTTTCACTTCCTCGGAATCTTGTTGTGTATTGGGAGATACCTCATATTCTTTAATAAGATGCTTAATTACTTCCTTTCTTGAATAAATATGAGGAAACTCTTTGATAGGAGTATCATGGATCTCCTCTTCACTTAAATGTTCAAGAAGTGATTCCAAGTCTTCAATACTTTTTATCATGGCAAAAGGTCCATCATATGTTTCCATATGATACTCTATCCCAGATAGGTATAAGGTACAGATCTTTTCAAGGAAAATTTTCAAACCATTCATACTACCCCTACCATCATGCCACTACTCTAAAAACATCCAAAGGAAGCTTGGAAAAGAAGTTATACATTTATTAGGAAGGCCATGATAGAACCAACAACAAGCCTCACCCCAAAAAGTACTAGCAAACATTTCGATCATATTGTCTTCATTAGAATATTGGAGTTAGCCATCAACTAAAGGAAATATTTGACATGCCATATGGCCGAATCACCATAATTTCCATGAAATACTGGAAGCCATTTATATGCATCCCCTACACCACTACAGTAGTTAGGAAAACCTGGGATGTTTGAGAAATCGATAGGCTAAAATTTTTTACCTATCTGGGCACCATATTTCTCCTTTAATTCATCCATATAAAAAATTAATAGTATGCATTTGATATAACCATTAAACCTTGTATTGAAAAGGTGGAGATGTCAAGTGATGAGTCTTTAAAGGTTTTAACATGTCGCATGGGCTCATCTACACCCAACAAAACTTCACAAGTTTATGAGATAACAGGGTTTTATCCCTTCAATGGAGTCAGCATGTGAGATTAAAAATATACATTTAAGAATTCTCACAAGAATATTTTTTGCTTTTCTTTGTAAAAGTAAAAAACTGAAAAAAGTTAGTGGAGTGACCAGATGGAAATTAAAGATCTACTCTAAGGATTCATCAAACAAAGCAAAAACTAAAAAGGAAGAAAACAAAAGTCGTACTCTGGGAATAAAAATATTTATCCACGGCAATGGCGCCAAAAAGTGTTGCCACCTTTCACACAACTTGGTTACATGGCAGAAATATTCAAGCCACTTGGTTTGTCCTTGGGGGAAAGTCTTGAGTCAAGGCTATCACCTTGTTCTTGACTCCTCCATTTAGGCTCAACTCCTAACAAAACCAAGGGGGGTAGACCCTATTAACTTAGGAAAAAATATTTAGTATGATGATGATATTAAAGAGTAAGTTTTTTAGGATTTTTTATTTAACAATTGTAAACAACAAATAACATGATGAGATAATCACAAGTAAGCACGAAAATGACACCCAATCACATATAGATTGAAAGAAATAAATAGTTGACCAGTGCCTTGAATATGGAGTCAAAAAACAATTAAGAGTGCTTGCAAGTGCTGGAATGAATGTTCTGTAATTGTATCTTGGTTAATTTTAAATTAATGTAAGAAGATGAGTAATTTAACTTAGGTGAGGGGACTCCAGATATACCCAGGGGGTACTTGAAGTATGTCCAAAACTAAACCATCATGGCTACCCGCAAGGAATATATGGGATGAATGGAGTCTTTGAGGTTGTTGTTCATAATGCACCCAAAGGTGTAACAGAGATCGACGCCTTGAGGTCACTTTTCATGAGTTCCTGCTTCCTTTGGGTATTTTGCCACCGTAATGGTTTGATCGAGGCGTTGGATTTTCTCCTGATGGTTTGTCAATTTGGGGAGAGTGAATCCTAATTATTCTAGTCACTCAAGTGCTTTTGATGCTGCTTGAATGATCGAATGAACTGCATCCATGTAAAAAGCATACACACTGGAGTCTTCATTATTTTTAGTAAATTTTAAGATAGGTGTTCTTGTTAAAAAAAAACCCTCTAGACATTAGAGGAAATTTGGGGTCTAAAATGGGCCTTATAAGAAAACGTGCCAAAATAAGTTTTTGTGAGTTGGAATTCAAGAACCAATAGAATTTCAATAAAATAAGTCAACCATAATGGTTGAATTGGCATATTTGTCATTAAAAAAAACTACTTTTTTTGTTCGTATTTTCGACATATCTCATTGTGTTTTTACTCAAATTTCGATCGGGAGAGCTCGTTGGATGTGGAATTTGATTCCACATCCAACGAGTACCCACACTGCATACTTTTGACGGACCCTACTACCCCAAAAACAAGAAATACTTGAAAAAATGTGATGATGACATCATCATCACGTTTTTTCAGGTATTTCTTGTTTTTGGGGTAGCGGGGTCCGTCAAAAGTATGCAGTGTGGGTACTCGTTGGATGCGGAATCAAATTTGGCATCCAACGAGCTCTCCCGATCAAAATTTGAGTAAAAACACAGGGAGATATGTCGAAAATACGAACACAAAAAGTAGTTTTTTTCTTTCTTCCTCCAAAATTAATCAATATTATTTTATTATTTTAACTATTATTTTATTATTTCAACTATTATTTTATTATTTTCCTTAGGAGGCCTATTTTAGACCCCAAAATTCCTCTAATGACCCTCTTTCGATCCAAGTGGATATCAATCAGGGAATAAAGGAGAGGTTAATTTTATTATGGCTAACGAAAAAATTGATGAAAAAGGAATCAAAGATACACAGCGTCGGTTTTCTAATTAGTACTACCATGCATCTCTTTCCCCTTGCGGGTCAATCGGGAAGTCATGGGGTAAGTAGTATGATTACTTTTGAAATTAAAGTATGGAATAATGAAAAATTATATCAAAGTATACAATCCTACATGGCAATACTAAACTAGAGCAGAAAAAAGGGAAAAAGCAAAAAGGTGAAACAGACGCAGATCCCCCGTTGGGGGATGGGGAGTGGGCTCGAAAGCGCCTACACAAAAAAGATTTTATTTTATTATTATTGGTTACAATATCAGAAAAATGAAATATCAAAAACATCTTGGACCTTATATGGGATGAAACCAAGATCTTACAACTCTCCAAAACTTTTAAATTTTAGTGAAAGGGGAGACTCCTGGGGGGATTTGAACGCTCCCGAGGGCACTTTCAAACATCAGCTTCTTTTATTTTTTGTTACACCTGATAAAAACAAGAAAGCATGTTAGAATAACGTATTACAAAAATCACTTTAAGAGTACCTTTGTATCATCCTACCTTAACTCAAAAAAGATTAAGTTAAAACTAGCTAAACAGGTGAAAAAGGAACCAAGGAAAGCAAGATTTCCTTGGGATATTGGCTTGCTATTTGTGCAGCCAATGAAATATGCACTGATGTCTGCATTTAATATTTTTAAAACATAAAATGAAATCTAGAGCATGAAACCTACTGATTTTCTTTAACTTGCCATGCAAAACGGACGATTTCCTTATGCTAGATCTAGAATGCTTAATGATGCTTTTCAGAATTGAGATCTAGACTATGAGCTTTGAAATAGCAGATCTATGTAAATTTTAAATAGCATATCTATGTAAATTTTACTTTGATATAAAATATCCAAATGATAACAAATCTTTTGAACACAGTAACTAGGTAAGAAAATTGATTTTTTAAAGAAAAGAGAAGAAGAGGAGAGAAGGTTGGCTCGTTGCTTGAATGGAACAAGCTGAAAGGAGGCCCTTTTGTGGAGCATTGAGGGACAGAGTCTTGAGCTTATTGGATAAGGAATGGCATCAATCTTGATCCACACCTTCGTTGAATCGGGAACCTACAACTAGATAACACAATCATGCACAACACCTCGTGAGATCTGGATATAGATGTATAAAGCAACAAAAATGAAAGATCATGCAAAAATAATCTTATTTAAGTATATAACTAAAATATTTGAGCATACATAATGTGGATAAAGAAGAGTAAGTAATCTAACTTTCCTAGTTTACACCCTTACTTGATTCAACCGAATCCTTGAAGCCAGAAAACAAAAGTAGCACATAAATTGGAAAGAAATTGCAGTTACCACATTAGTAGCATGACGCCGGGAATCCACACAAACACATGCACTACATGGTATAGACTTCAAAGATTCTTTATTCACAATAAAAATATAGCAGTATTACAATGGAAAAATCTCCTCAATCCAACTCTACCTAGCTTGGAAGAGGCAGCCTAAGCTTTATTTATACAAAAACTAGGAGATCCAGCCTAGGGGGAGTGCAAATCCCAAGGAGACAGACCACTGTAGCTGAAGGAGAGTCAATCAATGCTGATCTGAAGCTGAACTGAGCCTACTTCTCAATCGGGGGGCTGATTGAGCTAACACATCAACCCACAGACTGACACATCAATCCACAAAGCTTCCAAGAGAGCCCCAACGTGTGGAGGAGAGAGAGAGGGCGTAATTCCCTATAAAGGATGCTGAAGATCAACTTTGGATCTGTCCAGATCACCTCCTTTAGTCAAGGATATGTCAGATCCAATCAATCTGATTCATATCTAACTGATTTCAATCAAATTGGCTGAGAATCCATTGATCTAGGATTTTGGATTTGCTCCATTATTCATCAATTTATTAATTAAAATAATCAATAATTGATTTTTTTGGTTTTCTAACCTGAGTGATGGAAAATCACTTAAAACCTAAAAAAAGTGGGTCCATGGGTTTACATGGTGCTCTTAGCTTGAAAATGAGCACCTACATGACTAAAACTAATTATCTGGCCCACTTTTATTACAAAACCAATTTTTCCTATTAAACTATTAAAAAATAGCCTAAGTTTTGGAAAAAATAGTTTTTAATAAAAAAACACTGAAAAAATAAAAAATTTAAAAAGTTGAAAAAACCTAGGGAGACTTAGACATGTTCATATGACTCGACCATGATGCCTAGCATGTTTATACATTGACACATAGACTCTAATAACCTCAATAGGCCTAAATGCTAAGCTGACCACCCCAACTTTGGAGGTCTGGAGTAAAAAACTCAGAAATTATTAGTCATTTATTCAACAACCAATAATAACCAAGGGAAAAAACACCCTGGGCTGATCAGATTGACAAATAAAGTCTAAGAGACCGAGTCTTTTACAGACATTATCATGCTAGAACATTTATTACAATTCCCCCATGGTGTATGAGCATGTGATATAGTACAACAAAGTTTCCCAGAAGCAAGAATAAAGGTATTATGAAGTCCAAACAAGCTATCCTTTTCTGGTTCACCAGGCTCACTTGATGAAAAACCACTAAGTACAACTTAGGTGGTAACATTCTGGCTCCAACTGTGGGACATGTGCTCGATCTGGTATTTAAGGCAAGGAGAGGATATGAGAACACCAGAATCTATGGTTTATATACCTTGTAAAAACATCTCTACATGACAAGAAAACCTCAGTAGCACAAGCTTTATATAAAAACCAAATGAACCATTAAGCTGATTTATTTAAACAAAATAAATGTAATTAACTAATGAAAAAAAGTTTTATTATAGCTAAGTACAAAAGATAAATGCAGAAAGTAAGTTCTCTCTTTTAGGAGCTTATTTTCCCACTCTAAGCATGATATAAAAAGGTTAGGTGTAATAAAAAAATCCAATGTAACCACCTAAGGATTTTTTTAACATAAAAAATAAATTCTTTGTCTTTGGTTACTAGCCAAAGTAAGGATACCTTATTCAGAAAATGCAAACCTGCATAATGATTCAGAATGGGTGGGATGGATGGGAGATCATAGGCATGAATAATGTCATAAAAATTATTCCCCAACTTGTATGTGCTCATGCAGGCTCCTTCTATGCATGACTGGATAGAACTGGTCTACCAATCACAACGATGAGGCAGACTGACTACATCATCATACTAATCACCAGGGCTTATCAAATGATAACTCGTTGCACAAGCCCCAAGTAGCTCCAAATCATAAGGAACCTCTATATGTGAAAAAGATGGCTGATACTGATATTCCACTGACCGTATCACATATGACTTTTCACAACACTATTTCTCAATGTCTTCATTACTGATACCCTTGTGTGGCTTCGCATGACATGACTCTGAATGATCACGTGAAAATTCTTAATGCTCCTCTTCCATACTAAGGTTTTCCCAGGCATCCATATCTGTGCTTCCCTCTATGGACGTATCGTAGATTGGACTTCCACAAATTTTTGAATAGAAACTCCCCTTGTTGGACATATCATGGATGGGATTCTCCATAATATTTTCACAAGTTGGATTATCTATGAAATTCCAATAGTCATCACTCCCATCCATGTCATATGTGGGGGACTCTTCATCCATGGCATCATGCTCCTGCCTATCCATGTCTTCCTTGTATTCATAACAATCTTCTTCAGAAAAAATGTTACAGGGCAATAAACTTTCCAAACCTTCATCAACATGAGGAGAACAAGGTCTAGTGTCACCACACACCATATTGTTCTTATCATAAGTTTCTTTAAAGGCCTCTGTTATGATATCACGAAGAGGATTTTCAATATTATCTTCAATCAAGGAAACTTTTTGGACATATTCAATGGGATCACTTGAGATGTGTTGCTCAGTGGGTTTCTCTAGAGGGATTTCTGCAAAAATATCAGCATTACAAAACACTTGAGAATACCTCAAATCTTCAATGTTTTCAGCTATGGTGACATGAGGAGAGTCTTCAATAATGTGTTCCATCATGGGCTCCTTCTGAAGTTCTTCAATAGGATCATTCTGGATTTTCACTTCCTTGGAATCTTGTTGTCTATTGGGAGATACCTCATATTCTTTAATAAATCGCTTAATTACTTCCTTTCTTGAATAACTATGAGGAAACTCTTTGATGGGAGTATCATGGATCTCCTCTTCACTTAAATTTTCAAGAAGTGATTCCAAGTCTTCAATACTTTGTATCATGGCAAAAGGTCCATCATATGTTTCCATCTGATACTCTATCCTAGATAGGTAGAAGGTACAGATCGTTTCAAGGAACTTTTTCAAACCATTCTTACTACCTCTACCATCATGCCACTGCTCTAAAAACATCCAAAGGAAGATTGGAAAAGAAGTCATACATTTATGGCCCCGATAGAACCAACAACAGGCCTCACACCAAAAAGTACTAGCAAACATTTCCATCATATTGTCTTCATGAAGAATATTGGAGTCAGCCATCAACTAAAGGAAAGATTTGACATGCCAGATTGCCGAATCACCATAATTTCCATGAAATATTGGAAGCCATTTATATGCATCCCCCACACCACTACAACAGTTAGGAAAACCTGTGATGTTTGAGAAATTGATAGGCTGAAAAATTATAGTTATCTGGGCACCATATTTCTCCTTTAATTCATCCATATTGAAAATTAATAGTATGCATTTGATATAACCATTAAACCTTGTACTGAAAAGGTGGAGCTGTCAAGTGATGAGTCTTCAAAGGTTTTAACATGTCGCATGGTCTCATCTACACACAACAAAACTTCACAATTTTATGAGATAACATGGTTTTATCCCTTCAATGGAGTCACCATGTGAGATTAAAAATATACATTTAAGAATTCTCACAAGAATATTTTTTGCTTTTCTTTGTAAAAATAAAATACTGAAAAAAGTTATTGGAGTCGCCAGATGAAAATTGAAGATCTACTCTAAGCATTCATCAAACAAAGCGAAAAAAGAAAAGGAAGAAAACAAAAGTCGTACTCCGAGAATAAAATGATTTATCCTCGGCAATGGTGCCAAAAAGTGTTGCATCCTTTCACACAATTGCGTTACATGGCAGAAATATTCAAGCCACTTGGTGTGTCCCTGAGGGCAAGTCTCGAGTCAAGGATGTCACCTTGTTCTTGACTCCTCTGTTTAGGCTCAACTCCTAACGAAGCCAAGGGGGGTAGACCCTATTAACTTACTAAGGAAAAAATATTTAGTATGATGATGATATTAAAGAGTAATTTTTTTAGGAGTTTTTATTTAACAATTGTAAACAACAAATAACATGATGATAAAATCACAAGTAAGCACGAAAATGACACCCAATCACATATAGATTGAAAGAAATAAATAGTTGACCAGTGCCTTGAGTATGGAGTCAAAAACAATTAAGAGTACTTGCAAGTGCTGGAATGAATGTTGTGCAATTGTATCTTGGTTAATTTTAAATTAATGTAAGAAGATGAGTAATTTAACTTAGGCGAGGGGACTCCAGATATACCCAGGGGGTACTTGAAGTATGTCAAAAACTAAACTGTCACGGCTACCCGCAAGGAATATGTGGGATGAATGGAGTCTCTAAGGCTATTGTTCATAATGCACCCGAAGGTGTAACAGAGATCAAAGCCCCGAATTCACTTTTCAGGAGTTCCCACTTCGTTTGGGTATTTTTCCACCGTAATGGTTTGATCGAGGCATTGGATTTTTTTCTGATGGTTTGTCAATTTGGGGATAGTGAATCCTAATTATTCTAGTCACTCAATTGCTTTTGATGTAGCTTGACTGATCGGATGAACTGTAGCCAAGTACAGAGCATACACACTGGAGTCTTCGTTATTTTTAGTAAATTTTAAGATAGGTGTGCTTGTTAAAAAGAAAACCCTCCAGGAACCTCTTTTTATCCAAGTGGATTTCAGTCGGGGAATCGAGGAGGGGTTAATTTTATTATGGCTAACGAAACAATTGATGAAAAAGGAATCAAAGATACACAACGCTGGTTTTCTAATTAGTCCTACCACGCATCTCTTTCCCCTTGAGGGTCAATCGGGAAGTCATGGGGTAAGTAGTATGATTAATTTTGAAATTAAAGTATGGAATAATGAAAAATTATATCAAATTATACAATCCTGCATGTCAATACTAAACTAGAGCAGAAAAAAGGGAAAAAGCGAAAAGGTGAAACAGACGCAGATCACCCCTGGGGGGATGGGAAGAGGGCTCGAAAGAGCCTACTCAAAAAATATTTTCTTTTATTACTATTGGTTACAAAATGAGAAAAATGAAATATCAAAAACCTCTTGGACCTTATATGGGATGAAACCAAGATCTTACAACTCTCCAAAACTTTTAAATTTTAGTGAAAGGGGAGACTCCTGGGGGGATTTGAATGCTCCCAAGGCCACTTTCGAATAGAAGATTATTTTATTTTCTATTACACCTGCTAAAAACCAGAAAGCATGTTAGAATAACATATTCCCAAAATCAATTTAAGAGTACCTTTGGATCAGCCTACCTTAACTCAAAAAATATTAAGTTAAAACTAGCTAAATAGGTGAAAAGGGAACCAAGGAAAGCAAACTTTCCTTGGGATCTTGGCTTGCTATTTGTGCAGCCAATGAAATATGCATTGGTTGATGTATTTGATCTTTTTAAAACATAAAAGGAAATCTAGAGCATGAAACCTACTGATTTTCTTTAACTTGCCATGCAAAACAGATGATTTCCTTATGCTAGATCTAGAATGCTTAATGATGCTTTTCAGAATTGAGATCTAGACTATGAGATTGAAAATAGCAGTTTTATGTAAATTTTACTTTGATATAACATATCCAAATGATAACAAATCTTTCAAACACAGTAACCAGGTAAGAAAATTGATTTTTTAAAGAAAAGAGAAGAAGAGGAGAGAAGGTCGGCTCATTGCTTGAATGGAACAAGTTGAAAGGAGGCTCTTTTGTGGAGCGCTGAGGGACGGAATCTTGAGATTATTGGATAAGGAATGGAATCAATCTTGATCCACACCTTTGTCCAGTCAGGAACCTACAACTAGATAACACAAACCTGCACAACACCTCGTGAGATCTGGATATAGATATATAAAGCAACAAAAATGAAAGATCATGCAAAAATAATCTTATCTAAGCATATAACTGAAATTTTTTAGCATACATAATATGGATAAATAGGAGAAAGTAATATAGATTACCTAGTTTACACCCTTACGTGATTCAACTGAATCCTTGAAGCCAGAAAACAAAAGCAACACAGAAATTGGAAAGAAATTGCAGTTACCGCATTAGCAGCATGACGCTAGGAATCCACACAAACACATGCACTACTCGACATAGCATACAAAGCTTATTTATTCACAATAAAAACATAGTAGTATTACAAAGGCAACAACTCCTCAATCCAACTCTAACTAGCTTGGAAGAGGTAGCCTGAGCTTTATTTATACAAAAACTAGGAGATCCAGCCCAGGGGGGGTACAAATCCCAAGGAGATAGATGACTGCAGTTGAAGGAGAGTCAATCAAGGGTGATTTGAAGCTGAACTGAGCCTACTTTTCAATCAAGGGGTTGATTGAGCTGATACATCAACCCACATACTGACACATCAATCCACAGAGCTTCCAAGAGAGCCCACACGTGTGAAGGAGAGAGAGAGGGCGCAATTCCCCATAAAGGATGTTGAATATCAACTCTGGATCTATCTAGATCACCTCCTTCAGTCAAGGATATGTCAGATCCAGTCAATCTAGTTCAGATCTGACTGATTTCAATCAGATCGGTCGAGAATCCACTTATCTAGGATTTTGGATTTCCTCCATTATTCATTAATTTATTAATTAAAATAATCAATAATTGATTTTTTGGGGTTTTCTGACCTGAGTGATGGAAAATCACTCAAAAACTGAAAGAAGTGGGTCCATGGGTTTACATGGTGATCTTAGCTTGAAAATGAGCACCTACATGACTAAAACTGATTATTTGGCCCACTTTTATTACAAAACCAAATTTTGCAATTAAACTATTAAAAAATAGCCTAAGTTTTGGAAAAATTAAATTTTAATAAAAAACACTGAAAAATTAAAAATTTAAAAATGTTGAAAAAACCTAGGGAGACTTAGACATGTTCATATGACTCGACCATGATGCCTAGCATGTTTATACATTGACACATAGACTCTAATAACCTCAATATGCATNGGTATGGAGTGAAAAACTCAGAAATTATCAGTCGTTTATTCAACAACCAATAATAACCAAGGGAAAAAACACCCTGGGCTGATCAGATTGACAAATAAACTCTAAGAGACTGAGTCTTTTACAGACACTATCATGCTAGAACATTAATTACAATTCCACCATGGGGTATGAACATGTGATATAGTACAACAAATTTTCCCAGAAGCAAGATTGAAGGTCTTCTAAAGTCCGAACAAGCTATCCTTGTCTGGTTCACCAGGCTCACTTGATGAAAAACTACTAAGTACAACTGAGGTGGTAACACCTCCATGCATGATTCCTTCTTGGCCTTGCATCCTAACAGTGTTCCATCCATTCTCATGGGTGATGATTCATAAATCCAAGCCAAAGGGATTATCAGGATTGATCTTAAAGATGGGTACTTAAAAAATGTGTTCTTTGTTCCTAATCTAGTAGTGAACCTACTATTTGTCTATCAAATGACACACAATGGTACATCCAAGAGAGTAAAATTTACTCAAAATGTTGTGGATATCTCAAAAAGTCTCTACAGGCCAAGTTGTGGCAGTGGGTTTTGATGACCATGATTCAAGAAAGTACAAATTCTCTCATTTCCTTCCATACTCACAAGGGAATGTGCTCCTGTCACATGCCAATGAGACAAGAAATTTGTGGCATGAGAGATATGGACATCTAAACTACAGGTACCTCTAAGCACTAATCAAGGAAATCATGGTTGAAGGGCTTCCTACCATTAAGTTTTCCAATGGCACATGCAAAGGGTGTGTAGTGGGAAAGCATGCTGATCGTAGATATGAGAAATGAAAGGCAATGAGGGTTGTCCAAGTGCTTGATCTGATCCATTCAGATCTCATAGGGCCTCTTCTCACACCCTCATATGGGAATTCAAGGTATGTGTTGACCTTCATAGATGATTTCTCAAGGTATTGCTGGGTGTATTTTCTAACGCTAACATCTGATGTTTTTGAGACTTTCAAAGTATACAAATCCTTAGTTGAGAATGCATGTGGGAACAAGATCAAGGTTCTTAGGACTGAAAATGGTAAGCAGTATGTCAATAAGAATTTGACACATCTTTGTGAATAATGTGGCATCCAAATGAAACATTCTATTCCCTACACACCATAATAGAATGGTGTTGCAGAGTGCAAGAATAGGGATCTCAAGGAGATGGAAACCTGTATGATGGAAAAAAAGGATTTGAATCCTAAGGTATGTGCTGAAACTATAAACTGTGCTGCATATCTTCAAAATATAGCTCCACACAAACCATTGTATGAAAAAACTCCTTATGAGGTTTGGAGTGGTCACAAGCCCAATGTTTATCATTTCAAGATTTTTGGCTCAAAGGCTTGGGATAGGATTCCTCTCAAGAATAGAAAGGCCTTGAAAAATCAAATAAAGGAGTACATTATGGTTGTATATGTTTAATATGAAAAGTGATACAATCTATTTTATCCCTCATCTCATAAAAAAATCATTGAAAGGGGTGTACAGTTCGAAGAAGAGCATATGTAGGACATCAAACTAGCTCAAGGGGAATGCACAAATCCTCCACTCCATGATGATGTAAGTAATGATAATTCCTCTGATTTTTCTTATTCTGATATTGATGATGATCATGATGACATGCATTCATACCATGACTCACCCATTCAACCCAAGTGTGCTGAGAAAACCATTCCTACAGCTGGGGATCTTGCTGGAGATCCACTATATTCTAGAAAGACTAGATCTCAGTTTCACAATGCCTTAACCGCTTGTGAATTGAATATTTTAGATAAATGATTTATGATGGTTGATAATTATCCTTATACATATCAGGAATCATAAATTGACCCAATATTTCAAATAACCATGCAATAAAATTTCAAGTCGTTGCAAGACAATGAGACTTGAGAATTGGTTTCCTTGGCCTCCAAGAGGAAACTAGTGCAATGTAAGTGGGTGTATAGGACCAAATTGGTTTCTGATGGTTCTGATATAAAGTATAAGGCCATTTTGGTTTCCAAATTATTCTCTCAAGTCCAAGTATTGGACTATACAGAGACATTTGCACTAGTTTCAGAGATGGACTCTATCGGGCTAGTTTTAGCAATTGTTGCATCTAAGCGTTGGGAGGTTAACCACATGGATGTGAAGAGTGATTTTATTCATGGTGAAATCCATGAGGATATATATATGCAGAAACCTAAAGGTTTCATTCATGATCCTTCACTTGTTTTCAGGTTTAAGAAGTCTCTTTATGGCCTCAAGCAAGCCCCCAAGGCTTGGTATGCCAAGATGGATAATTTTAAACTATCGCTTGGCTTTGAAATATGTAAATATGATCCTAATGTGTATTTGAAGAATGTTGTTGATTTATTGTAGCTCATAGTACTGTATGTTTATGACATTTTTATTACAAGTATCTGCACCAAAGAAATTGGATCAATTAAGTCTTCTTTGCATAGTGAATTCTTCATGACTGGCCTTGGATTGTTGAGACAATTTATTGGATTAGAGATTGAGAAACATGAAGAAGGGATCAAGGTCAGCCAAAAAAATTATGTTTCATACCTATTATTTGACTGTTCAAAATGGTTGAATATAAGACAACCAAGTTCCCATTCCTCTCAGGAATAAAACTAGGTGATTTTGGTGCATCTCCATTGGTGGACAAGTCATTGTAGAGGAAATTAGTTGGTAGTTTGTTGTTTATTACACAATATCAAATTGATTTTGAATATGATGTAGGTTTTTTTGCTAGATATATGTAGGATACTCATGAGATCCATTGGAAGGATGCAAGAAGAACCTTGCATTATGTGCAAGGAACCAAACACTTCGGGGTACACTATGTTGTTGGTTCTCCACTATAACTAGTTTGAATTAATGATTCGGATTGGGATGGAGATTCCATTGACATAAAGTCCACTTCAAGTTATTTCTGCATTTTTTCACATGGTCCCATATTCTGGTCAAGCATGAAACAACACACCATATCCCTCTCTTCAACTGAGGGTGAGTACAAAGGAGAAGTGAACGCAGGTACACAATGTGTGTGGTTGCAAGGTATTCTTGGGGAACTTGGATTTGCATTTGATTCACCCACAATCATTTAGCATGAAAATAAAAGTGCAATCAATATTTCCACTGATCTAGTTCATAGACAGAGGACCAAACAAATTGAGATATAGATGAACTACAGCAGGAGCTTGGTGCATGAGCAAGTGATATTATTGCAGTATTGTCCATCTACAGAGAAAATTGTTGACATGTTCACCAAGAGTTTCATAGAGAAGACATTCACCTATATGAGATCACTTCTTGGAGTGGGTGACCCATGATGATGGCTAATATTCACTTTCATATTTTTCTTCATGTCCATTTTAGAGGGGAGGTTTTGTTCCCATGGGGTTGTCTCCTTATCTTTGTTATATGGACAAATAAATTTTTGTAAGAGGTGACTTGAGCCTTAGTTTCCAAGGACTCAATAATGTGGTATAATTATACTAAGTCGGGCTTAAGGGGGGGTGTTATATAATTAATCCACCTTAGTACCATGGTCATACACCTAGGATACATTTTCATCAGTCTTATGTTATGTTATCTGATCCGAAACTAGGTTATATTGGTCATCCTTGGTGTATTAAGCGTTTTGGACTCATAATTGCACCCATATGCTCTCTTTTGATCATTCTGAATTCACATGCACCCTACTTAATGACATATCATACCTTTTTGCACTCCCCATCCCTTAAATCATGGAAACCGTTTGACCATAGGCGCTAGTGCATGCATTTGGTGTTTTTTGGCTCTTCTTGGTCATTTATTACTTCCTAGAGTCACTACCACTCACCCATGTACTCACCCACACCCACCCTACCCTCATTTATGTCCTAGAATTCTCTAGCCACGTCCACACAAGCATTCGTGACCATTTGGAATGGTTTGGGAGCTCATTGGTCCACCTAGGGGGGTTTTGAGGTCAAATCCTAGCTTGACACATGTATGCATCTAGATTGCCTCCAAAGGCTAATGATTTCTCCCTAATGTAATATAAACCTTATCCAAAAATATTTACATGTTGTAAATCCATAATAAACTATGTTATTTACTACATTTGTATGTGTTAATTTCACTCTTTCCATTGTTTTTGTGCATAATTGTGTGTACTCTCGAATTGTGAGAATTCCCTTAGCTCCTAGATCCTCCTGTGAATCAATTCTCATAGGGTGAGTGAATGAATGTTCTGTTCCTAAATTGGAGGGTTATGACAAGTACCCAGAAAACACTAGCCATCAAAAGGCTAATTTTTCTCCAACAACCGGATGTTGCCCCTTTTCAAGAAACTCTGGGATCATAATCATTAGTCACCAGTATATTATCAAACACTTTAAAAAACTTTGAGTCCATTTCCCAAGATGCCAGGGGCCACTCTTGGGTCCTGGATATTGGCTGGAATCCAAAATTTGTAAATTGTATATGCACCGAGGGCTCACTCTTAAGACTACGAATTCATATTCACTGGGTTGAAACAAATCAATTCTTCACCATTGTTAACATCTATGTGTCTTATGAAGACAAGGTTTCCTTCTGGGACAGGTTCACAAACTCCTCCCTCTTCAAAAAAGGAAATGTAATCATAAGTGGGGACTTGAATTTTTCTCTAGTTTCTCGAAAAGTCTCAGGGTCACAAGATAGGGTGCATCCTTTGGAAAATTACTTTGTTCATATACTTCATGAAGCACAACTTATGGAACTTGACCCTATCAAGCTGAAACCTACTTGGTCCAGCAAAAGAATAGGAGAAAATAGAATTGCAAAATGACTATATCGCTTCTTAATTGTTGAAATACTTCTGAATCAAAATCTTATGTTGAGGAAAAGGGTAGACTCGAGAGGGGAGTCTGACCAACATCCAATTTTCGTGGAAATTGAGAACAGTCCAAGAAATCCTTCCAGCCCCTTCAAATTTTGTGCAACATGGTTAAAAAATGAGGAAGTACTTCAACTCATCCAAACGAATTGGATTTTGTATTCATATGAGGAAGGGAATCAAGAAACCTCACACTTTATCCATAATAAAGAATATTCTTAAAGATTGGGAAAAAACCAACAAGGAAAAAGAGAATAATGTTTTAAAGCAGGTGGAGCTAGAAAATATTCAGATACATAACTCTGAAGGTGGTGGATATATCAATCAAGAAGCAGAAGATCAGGTGAGCACCTTGGAATCCTCAAAGAGGAAAATTTTGAAGGAACAGGAGGAAATATGGAGGCTCAAAAGCAGAGCCACTTGGCTTAAATGTGGAGATTACAATACAAAAATTTTCCAGTCTTTTGTGAAAGGTAGGAGGATGCACAACACAATTTGGAAATTAAGAAATAACAACAATGATGTGGTTTCCTCTTTTGAATATCTGGCCAATTTGAGAAAATCTCTTTTTGAATCTATTTGAAAAGTGGAGAATCGAGAAACAATAGCATAGGTCATTTAGTTATCCCAACTCTTCCTAGGGATTATAACTAAAGAAGATAATAACGAGTTGATGGAAGAAATATCAGAAGATGAGTTAAAGGAAACTCTACACAATTTTCAGAAAGATAAAACTCTTGTACCAAACAAATGGACTATTGATTTTTTTCTAGCCCCTTTTGACACTGTTGGAATGGAGCTTCTCCAATGGTAGACGAATCCCATATCAAAGGCCACATGCATCCCCACCTCAACTCCACTTTCATCACTCTTATTCCAAAACCATACCATTTTGATACACTTGAAGATTACAGACCTATCTCTCTGTGTAACATCACTTACAAAGTGGTGGCCAAAGTCATTGCAAGAAGACTAAATAAGGTTCTTTCAAAGATTATATCCGATGAATGGTTTAGCTTTCTGGAAAATAGACATATTCATGAAGCTATCAGGGTTTCTCAAGAAGGTACGCACAACCTAAAATCTAGAAATTTAAAGGGTACAGTAATTAAAATTGATCTGTCAAAATCCTTCGACAGAGTAAGATGGATGTACTTAAGGATTCTCATGAGTCATCTCGGTTTCAATTTTCCTTTCATAAATTGGGTCTTTTGTTGTATAACTTTGGCATCATTTGGAGTATTGATAAATGGCTATGCCCCCCCCCCCCCCCCCCATTTTTTATTTCTTAAAGAGGTCTACATCGAGGATGCCCCCTCTCTCCATTGCTCTTTTTTATCATGGAAGAAGATCTCAGTAGAGAAAATTTTAGACGTAAAGAGGAGAGGCTCTTTTTCAGGGATTAATATTGCAAACAACCTCAACATCACTCATCTCCTCTTTGTGGACCATATTCTCATTTTCTGTGATGGATTAGTCAAAGATGCTGAAAAACTCTCAGAAATTTTGAATCTGTTTTGTCGAGCTACAGGTATGATTCTAAATGACAAAAAATACACCATTAGGCCTATTAATCTGGAGGCTTTGGATTTACAAAGATACATTGCACTGTTCCCTTTCAGCTTAATATTTCTTGATGATGGAGTAAAGCATCTTGGTTTTAGAATAAAATCAAATAATTACAAAAATAATGATTGGAATTGGTTCTTAGCAAAGCTTGAGAAGAGAATAAATATATGGAGTCACCGCTTGCTTTCTAGAGCTAGTAGATTGGTTTTGGTTAAATCAGTTCTAGAAGCCATACCGGTTTACTCGATGGTTTTGAATTGGATCATGAAACACACTTTGGAAAAATATCACAAGGTTTTCTTCATCTTTCTTTGGTTCATAAAGAGTGAAAATTATGTTCTTCCCCGGTTCAAATGGGAACAAGTTGTGAGACCAAAACTCCTGGGAGGATGGAGCCTTAAAAATATTCACTTTTTCGCCAAACATTTGGGTGCAAAAGTTGGCTGGAGACTTATCACTGCTTAGATTCTTTGGACCAAAGTAATTTGTAAACAATATATTGTTCCAACTCAATTGTTGAATGGCTCGAGAATTTTCGAAACGTTAATCCTCAACTCGGTTCAATCATATGAAAAACCGTTCTAATATCCTTATCAGTCATAAGAGATGGATTAGCTTGGAAAACTTGCATTGGTTCTCCATTGCGCATTGGACCTGAACCCTGGCTCGGATTTCATAATCATCACATTCATCCTCTATGTTGACACATATATGTCGGCAGGGGTTCACTTCACACTATCATCAACAAACTACCGATATAGACACCCTAAACATTGGCCCAAAAAGGTGTTATCCTTTCGAGCAACGCCTACAAGGTAGGCACAATCTCACCCAAGATATGTGAGGGAGGGCCAGAGAAACGACATTATCGCATTAGGAAGAGGACTTTGGGTTATCTCTACTTTATCATGACATTAAGGAGAAACAGAGGTTTATAACTATGTGATTAAACATATCTACTCATCATCCTTTGCAATTAAACCATACTTAGATCAACAAAGGCATAAACATATATTAAATTGCTAAGTACCACAAGACTTTGCATCATTCACGAATAAGATTTGAAACCATCATTCATCTACTAATCTGATACACTGCATAGTTCATTGCATTGACATAGAAATAACAACTCGTAGCCAAATTACCAATCAACATCATAAAAGACAGAACATTCCTTAGTCGACCAATTCCCCACTAAAATATAAAGGAAAAGAGACAACTCCACAGATATCCAAAAGACGCATAATAGATTGATCAATTCGTTCCCAAAAGACATATCAACAAAGACACTGAAATATTGCTTATAACTGAAGCTCAATGATGCTCCTTCGAATAATGATAATTTACACTTACAATCCTAACTCTATTTTTAGGCTCATTAGGCTGTTACAAAATGGTCCACTTGACCAATCACTAACTAACTCAACCAAAATTCCCTAATTTGTCGGTTTCTCCTTTCGTCGCGGTTGACTCTTCTTTATGTCAATGTCCTTCTTGTCGATGGAGGAAGTGCACTTTGTGCACTCTAACACCTTGCTAACACTCCTATGCTCATCCAACATCTCCACCACCAAGGAATTTTCCACCTCAACCAACTTGCAAACCCATTGACTTCCAGCTTACGACAACAAGGGTGGAGAGATGTCGAAAGTCTGACACTTCCATCAAATCTAGTTGGGTGATGGATTCTTTTCATAAATAGCCTCAAATATTCACATACCCATTTAAAAGACTCTCTTGATGAGATCATTTGGAAAATTGCATCTCATGGTCAATACAGTCCTAAGCTCGTTTATATAAACATCAGCTCCACTGCTCAATAAGGAGAACCTATTTGGTGGTGGAAAAGCATATGGAAGACAAAATGTCCACAGAAAGCCAAGATCTCCATGTGGTGTGCTCTTACAATCAAGATTCCAACTTGGGATAAAATGAAGAATTGATCAATGATGAAGAAAGTATCCCTCATCTTTTCCTAAATTGTCCTTTTACCTTGCACACACTTGGAATTCCTCCAAATCTTTGCTTAAGCCCAAATTTGAATGGAAAGGACAAAAATTGGAGGATGCTTGGAAAACTTGGACTAACTCAAGTAATACTGCAAACATAAGGGCCCTCCCCCTTATCCACATATGGGGTATATCGATTGCAAGAAACTTATCCATCTTTCACGACAAACCTTCCATTCCGGAACTTACTGCAAAACATGGTCTTCACATTCTTTCTTTCTTTTCACAAATTAAAGATATCCCATCAGGTAGAATCATAACAGAGGAACAAATAAATTTTTCCCTGCCCTGGCTTTATTTGATGAGGCTTCTCAAGATCAAGTCTCTAAGGTGGAGCAATTCTTTATCTTTCAAACCAAAGCTACTTTCAGATGCAAAAGGGTATTGGAAGGAGAACAAACAATCTTGTTGAACTTCTAACTTTAAAACTTCTCCTTTGCTTTGGTCTTAAGAAAAATTGCAGAAACATTCATATTTTTGGGGACTATATGCTTGTGATAAATTGGGTTAACAAAATTCAAATTTGCAAAAATATAACTTGTTTCCCTTTATATGATGAGGTATGTCCGCTTATGGAAACTTTTGCTTCCATAATATGTCGTCATGTCTACACGGAGGAAATGTTGAGGCCGATAGGCTTTAAAAAGAACTAACAATGACTTAGAACTTGGAACTTTTTATTGAAAATAGGAACTTCTGTTATTTAAATTGAATTAAGGTATGGTTATTTTACATTATGAAGTATGTTAAGCATTACATAAGGATTCACAAAGCATCATATCAGTTATCAGAATTGAACCTAGATGAAAATAGGAACAATCATTTCTCTCAACCACCCAAATTACATCCAATGAATAGTTTACACATATTCTTATTAAGATTAATCTATTATTGACGAGT
Organism: Pseudotsuga menziesii; assembly: GCA_001517045.1. Taxonomy (NCBI): domain Eukaryota; kingdom Viridiplantae; phylum Streptophyta; class Pinopsida; order Pinales; family Pinaceae; genus Pseudotsuga; species Pseudotsuga menziesii. The sequence goes on along the minus strand of LPNX010030489.1, from coordinate 113,018 downwards.
GGGTCCTTTATGTCTTTTGTCTATCTGCCGTATTCTAACTTTAGAAACTGGGTTTCATTTCCACCTTGACACAATGCAAATGCTATTATTACATATCGTGCGGATACTGTAACAAGCATTGTGGATGGATGCGTTGCCACAGAATTATGCTCCCCGCATTAAAGCGATGACAGATTCTATCTCCCGTTCAGCAGGTTAGATAAGACAACCAAAATGCAGAGACAAAGTGTGAACTAGAGTTCAGTCCACTCATTATGAAATGGGCTAAAAATTTGTTCCAATTTCAAAAAAAATTCATACAAACAATCATTTCGGGAAAGCACGCTCCGTTTCATCACCGTGAGATAACGGACACTCGAACAGCCTGCCGTTTGTTTCCTTTTTCATGGCAGGTGTTTGTTCTGAATCCAGTAGCGTCCATATCAACCATGTGAATTTGCATTCTGCTCATTTTCAAATGACTATTTTTGGAGTCTTTGAGCAAACTGAATCCTTGAGCGTTGGATCTTAGATCAAACTGTTTATATTTATTGTGAATTATTATTGTTTCTCGGTGAATGCAAATCAACGATGGGTTTTCATCATTCATGATTAGTTAGTGGGAAAGAATTATTATTGTTTCTCGGTGAATGCAGATCAATAATGAGTTTTCATGATTAGTTAGTGGTAATGGAAATATGGAAAATAATATTATGTTTATTTAAATGAATTAATTTCAATATTTTGATAATGAATTTGAATATGGTATAAGAAGATCTTTGTTTATATATGGAGCTAAATTTTAATGGATATGTGATATTATATCAACTTTGTTTTAGCCTCAATGATAATGGAAAACAAAGAATATTGGGTATTTTGTCAATACTATAAATAACCTTTTAGGTAGTAAAGACCTAAAACTACTTCTAATTAACTAAGATCGCCAACTCTTTATTTCATATGCATGTAATGAGTATCATGGTTGGATAGCATGGTTGTCCTTGCTACCACTCTAACAAATGAGTTATGATAGGTTTTGCCACCTTCAAAAAAAATTCTTCAGAATAATATATGTTTCCTTAGTGAAAAGGTTAAATACTTAAATGATGAATTTTCTTTTAAAAAAATTAATCAATTATTAATAATGAATTATTCTAATAAAAAGTTATTCTTTAAAAAAATAATGTGAATTTTATGTATTTCAAATTAAGAATGTCCTTATAGACCTGATGGTATTAAGGCTTTTACATGTTCAATTGATTTTATTTTTCTTTAAACATTGTAGAACTAATTTAATCTATGCAATTTATAATTTGTTTTTAAAATAGGTAAGCAAAAAAAGTTATAAGAACTATGAAACATTGATATTTTAAAATTATGACATAAGACAAAAATAAATTACAATATTAAACAATATTAGTTTTTTAAATTATATATTTGAAATTTATATGGTTGGATCTATATGGGAAATGGGTTTGTGTAACCTATGTAAAATAACTCTAAAAACAAAGAATTTAAAGAAATTTGGAAAAACAAAAAGAGGTTTTTGTTGGTTTTATAAGTCTTATCCATGAAGTTTGTTATAAAAATATTTGAATTTCAAATAGAAGTATACATTAAAAACTTATATACAATATTTTTAATATAAAAATATTAGTTTACTAATTTTACTATAACTTTCTACGAGAGTATTAATCTTTTGTCTATCTATTATCATTTTATATTTCTGCATATATAATTGCTTAGTTTAAAAAAAAACATAAAACAAATGTTTGGCCCATTGTTTGAGATATTTAGCTTCCATTTGTAATATGGGTTCTTTTAAGAGGTTTTTTTATATGAGGAATGGATTTCAAGGACTTGATTATTCTAAGGGGAGGAAAACATATGGATTAGGATCTAAATGAAGCTTCTTGATCTGAATTGGATGAACATATAAATTTTCATCTCTTTGGGTGCTTTTTGAGTGGAACAATTTGATGAATTAGCTTGTAGGGCCTATTTTAGGGGCAAGTCTTAGTTTATAGATTTGGGGTCCATAACCTTCCAAAACCTATTTGAGGGATTAAATGATGTTTTTTGGGCCAAAATTTTGCTTGAGCATAGTTGTTAGCCCCTCAATGTTGTTCTACAGTCTAAGACCTTTCCTAAGATGCAAGAATAACCTCAATCAATATGTATGAGGAAGTTATGTCTTCTACAAGCTAGCCTATCTAGTTGACCACCACGGTACTTCGTGGATTCCATGTCATCTATCATTACCCACATGTGTGGCTTGTGGAATTTGAAAAACCTTCTAGAGGCCCCAAAACCTTAATAGGTAGTTTAGGCATGTACAAACCCTAAAATTAACCCTAAATTGCTACAGGGCTATGTTAAATATCCGGTCGTGAGGAGGAGAAGGGGTTCCATTATGCCATGATTTTATTTTATTCTTCAAGAGATCAAAAACCATAAGAGAGCCGATATTAGAGCATAACAAAGGAAGTAGGAGATCATGTAGTAGTCGTTCATGCTATAATGATAGAGTCAACTCCATAGTGAGTACCACTTTAGACTTTGTATTTACATTGCACATTGGGAAGAAAAGAGCAAGGAATAGTCCTCACTTAAGGTTGGGGTTTTATCCATATTGAGTTTTTCCAAGGGTATATATTGTGTTATTTTTGTGGCTACGTTATTTTTATGTAGTTATTTTTCTTTCAATTCCAGTTTATTTATCATTATGTGTAAGTGAGGCAAGAAAATCAGTTAAGTTGTAAGATTTGTCATGATGAATTCTTCCAATGGAATGTCCATGGCAATTTATAGATCATAATTGTAACATATCAGTTGTCTTTGGATTTTTGTGGGAAATTGCAGAATCTAGAAGTTGGCAGAATAAAGAAAAATACTTCAAACTCTAGCCATGGTGGATGAGTCTCGTGAAGAATTCAAGTTGAATATGATTTTTTTTTTCAAAGATGGAGATACAAGTCATAGATAGGCTTGCATGATATTTCAAACCTCATGTTGTCTCTGGAAAGAAACTTTAGACATTTTGGTGATTTTGGAGGCTCTAACTCAAAGATCATATTAGATGGGAAATTAGGAGACAAAAGTGACCCAGAAAAAGAGTTGAGGAGAGAGAAGTTGAGTTCCAGTACCATTACCCCTTACAAGTCATTATTTAAGATGGAAGTGGAAGTGGATATCAATCCCTACCTAGGTGAGATTGATGCTTTAAATTTGAATCATTGGTTGCAACAAATATATTACTATTTTAGTATCCACAACATAGATGACGAGAAGAAGAGTTCATTTGCTCGACTAAAATTACAGGTCCATGCATTAACCTAATGGGAATCCACATGGAGGAACTTAGGATAGAGGGTTATCAGTTGGTAAGTAAGTGGGAGGATTTCAAAACCCTCATAAAATCCAAAGTCTACCCTATTAGGTGTGTAGAGGGCCAATGGATTCACTCGCATTACTTTGACATGCAAAGGAAAGGACAAAGTGTGCAAGTGTACACCACTGAAATTAGAAATATGTTTATTATGATGGGTATCTTACCCAGGAATCCAAATGTGCTCCTTACATATCTGGGGGTCTACACTGCCATTTATGAAAGAAAGTGATATGTGCTTCAACCAAAGAAAACTAAGGAAGACTATATGTAAGCACAATACCTCAAGAATATAGTCCACAAGAGAGGACATCCAAGTGGTTCCAAGAAAAAAGAGAACCAAGACACTTCCAATGTAACGTCCCCATACCCCATAATGCGGATTATTAAAAAAAATTCCTCAAGAACACATGTTATCCTTCGAAACATAGGGCATGGATGTTAACACACACTTTAACCCTCGTTTTGAGGCTTAGAAAGCACTGTAATAGTATTTTTGTCCTTCACAGATCCCTTCTACGATCGAAATGATCATTTCTGCACTAGACCTGTCCTTTCTGCACTTTCACTCTCCACCTTTCCGACCTCGAAACTCGGGAGCCAGAAATTCAAAGGTTCAACAAAGTGAATTGTCATCCTTTTGCCTTCCACCTTCCACACTTCCACTTTCCTCCTTCCACACCTCGCAACGTAGAAATCAGAAACTAAATGTGCAACGGAACATTTAACGGCTCTTCCGCATTTCACCTTCCGCACTTCTACAGCTCTGCCTTCCGCACTTTGGGACTCGAAAATTGAAAGGTTGTCTTTTCCCTTAGAACTCCTCTGCACCTTCGAATTCTGCCTTCCAACCTTGGACTTCACAAATCGAGAAACACACATTGTGCCTTGTTTTCAACTGCCCTTTCTACCTCCCACCTTCTGTCTTCCGTAGGTGGATCCCAGAGTGTGGAAACACAACGATTATGGCCTTTTCAAATTTTCCTCTTCTGGTTTCCACCTTCCTTGTTATGTAGGAGGATTTCAAAGGGGTGGAACTCAACTATTCTCACCTTAGCTTCATTTTTGGCCCTATAACAGGATTCTAGCCTTCATGAACTTAGGAAAATACATCATAAAAACAAAAGGCATGTACATAAGTAAAATGCATAAACATACAAGGCATAAACAAGCAAATACAGGGAAATTCAGGCATAAGTAAACCTCTACTTGATCATCAACAAGCATTCAACATGAACATAGAAATTCATAGGCAAATACATTGCATAATCAAGAAGGAAAAAGAATACTTATCTTGATGATTAAGCTCTACTGCAACTAGCTATGTCATTGCATCGTTCCACCCAACCATAGGCCAGTGTGTTCATTAATCTCTCAACACACTGCCACCCCTGAGCTAGGCATTATTTCCACAAGGAACTAGGGAACCACAGACTTACACACAACCATACCAAAATACACACACACAATTAAGCCAGCCTTTAGTTGGGTTTATCAGACTGTCCAGCCAAGCAAACACCAAGTTGGGTTTATCAAGATGTAGGCTTACAAGCCAAACATTTTTGGGTTTATCATATTGTTTCCAATCAAGCCAACAATCATTTTAAGGACTAGCCAAGCAAACAAATGGGTTTACCAGGCTACTAGCCAAGCTATCATTCTAGTTGGATTTATCAAGATGTCCCACCAAGGATTACTCACAAGGCCAAATAAAAATGGACATAGCCAAGCCAACATATGGTTTTATCAGGCTACCAGCCAAGCCATCCTTCAAGTTGGGTTTATCAGGATGCTAAGGCAGTGGACAAGAAGAACTGCTAAGCTAGTGATCTCATTAAAAGAGTTAAGGTCACCTTCATAAGATCTATCTTGCATGGAATCCACATTGCCTACACACCCAACACAACAAAGTGTCCCCTTCTCTGCTCCACGGTCCCTTGGCTACCTCTTCCCTTCAAGTGCTCTTCAGAATGTCCAGAGAAGATTCACCAACCACTCTTATCTTATTGTGAGGTTATACACTAGGTTTATCAACCACATTCTATGTCTCTTACAATCCTAAGTCTTGCATATAGTTTAGACCCAAAATAGGGTGCACAATAGAGAAAACCATAGGGAAACACAACCACACAGGATTCACTCTGTAACACAGAGACAACAGGTTATAGGGTTTAATTACATCCACAATGTCACTCAAACAAGCACCGTAGAACCACATATGACCACACTTCCTCATAAAATTGAGTGATCTCCACTGCTCATTCACTCAACAAAACAAGGAGATCACCACCGAACCTCTGCGCATATGAGGAAGGTAAACAACAGGTGAAAAACCTAGAACGAAACACGGTTCTACAAGCAGGATGAGTGCACAACTGGAATGAATAGAACATGACTGCCCCCCACGGGCTCTACTAGCATTCCAAATAACGCTCCCAATGCTCATCATGACTTAGGGATGAGGGAACGAGCACGCATTCCCATGATTTCTTACTACGAAAGAAAGAAAGTGGCCTCCCAGACTACAGAATTGCAGGCTTGCTCAGACAAGCCATCAGACTTCCATGCCTTTCTTTGCCCAAGGAATTAAATTCCTCAACCAACTTCTGGATGAAATTGATTATGGAGGACAAAGGACGAAAAGGTAGCTAAGGGTACATGGGCGTCCCCATTGACACCTAGTCACACCCTATTGGCTTAGTAGGTTTGAATAACTCCCCACCCTATCCCTTGTGGAATCGTTCCCCCATCTCTTTCACGTTGTAGTTCCATAGCTAGTTGTGGTATTTTATTAAATTGTACATTTACATTATAATAAAAAATACTCTGTACTTGGCTTAGCACCCAAAACCATAGGTATCAACCTTGATCATCGATGCAAAAAACACCAGATCAATGGTAGGGCCTTGGACTTGAGCTCCATTCCATGATTGAAATACAATATATACATCATGTACAATATTAATACCATGGGGTCAAAACTAGGGTATTACAATCCCCTCCCCCTACAACAGCACTATCCTTAGTGCTTAAAAAAATTTAACAAAAATGCTACACTTGCACCACCTCAGTGCTCTGCATGGATGTTCAAATCGCATGGCATCCTCCAGCTCCCAAGTAGCCTCCTCAAGACCGTAGTGCTCCCATTGCACCTTTACTTGTCCCAAGGCTCAGTTTTGGAGCATAGTGACCTTCCTCTCGAAGATGCACAATGACTCGATTTGTAACTCTCCCTCGGGTTCCACCTAAATAACATCCCAATCAATCACATGGTTAGGGTCATATACATATTTCTTGAGTGAAGAAACATGAAAAAAACTATGATCTCTAGTGCTAGCAGGAAATGAAAGTCTATATGCAACTGGCCCTATTCTTTCAAGCACTTCAAATGACCCACGGTATCTAGGAGACAACTTAACACAACTTCCAAGATTCAAGGAATTCTTCCTTGCCCTCACTCTGAGATAAACATGATCCCCAACATTGAACTCTCTGTCCATCCTATGCTTATCTGCATATTTTTTCTGTCTATCCTAGGTTGCTTTCAGATTCTTCTTGATCTTTGCAACCTCTTACTCCATCTCCTTGAAAAATTATGGACCAAGCATAATATTGTCCACTGGATTATCCCATGTCACTAGTGTCCTACATCTTCTTCCATACAAAGCTTCATAAGGACTCATCCCCAAGGATGCTTCTTGTCTATTATTATAGGAAAACTCTACCAAGTGTAGATAATCCTCCCACTTGGATGGTTTATTCACCACATACATGTGAAGCATGTATTCAAGCACTTGATTCACTCTCTTTGTCTGACCATCAGTCTAAGGATGGTAGGAAGTGACGAAGTTCATCTTTGTACCCAAATATGCAAACAAACCCTTACAAAAGTTGGAATAGAACTTAGGATCCCTATCAGAGACTACTGCCTTAAAAAATCCATGCAATCAGAAAATCGCCTTCATGAATAATTTTGCAATATCATCAGTCTTATGTGTGGACTTGTCTAGTATAAAATGTGCTTCCTTTGTCAACTTGTCCAGCATAACCATGATGGAATCAGGTTGTCTCCAATTCATTGGAAATCCTGTAATAAAATCCATGGAAACACCTTCCCATTTCCATTATGGATCTGGCAAAGGCTGCAACAAACCTACTAGGTGTTGATGCTCAACCTTCACCTATTGGCATTTCATGCACCTTGAAATATACTCAGCAATGTCCTTCTTCATTCCTGGCCAAAAATACTGCTTTCTGGCTATAGCAATTGTCTTCTGATATCCTAGGTGACCAGAATATGGAGCTTAATGGATTTCATCCATAACAACTCTCCTCAAATATGCTTCATTTGGAATATAAATTCTGTTTTTCTAAGTAATAAGCCCATCTTATTCCAACTTATATCCCTCATATGTCCTTTCAAGAATTTGTTGTTGCAATTTGTCTTTTATCTGCACATACAATTCTTCTTTAGCAACATGATTAACAATCTATTATCTTAGATCTAATTGGGAAATACTAAGAGATTCCAAGTGCATTTCATGCACATTCCTTCTGAGTGCACCAACCGCTTTGTTTTATTTTCCTTTTATGTGTTTGATTTCAAAATCAAACTCACATAAAAAATCCAGGCATCTAGCTTTCCTGGCATTCAAAGTTGGCCAATCAAACAAATATTTCAAACCATAATGGTCTATCCTTAATTCAAACTTTCTTCCCATTAAGTAATGCATCCACATCTTGAGAGCATGTACTATGGCTGCAAGTTCAAAATCATGAGTGGCATAGTTATTCTCGTGATCCTTCAACTTTCTTGACTCATAGCATACCATGTGGTTGTCTTGCATAAGAACTCTTTTAAGTCCTTGACCACATGCAACAAGTACACACCACAAAATATTTTTTTGGGTTTGTAATATTCAGAATGGGCACACTTGTGAGAATATTCTTCAGTTGTTGGAAACTTTCCTCACACCTTGGTTTCCATTCAAACTTTATCCCTTTTCTTTTCAAAGAGGTGATGGGATGTGCAACCTTGGAGAATCCCTCAATGAATCTCCTATAGTAACCTACAAGGCCCATAAAATATCTTACATCTGTCACATTCCTTGGAGTAGGCCAATTCATAATGGCCTGAATCTTCTCAGGGTCTACAGATATACCCTCATCTGAGATAATGTGACCCAAATACTGAATCTTATCTTTATAGAAGCCACACTTGCTCAACTTCGCATACAACTTATGCTCCCTGAGCAATTTCAATGCCAATATCAAATGTTCTTGATGTTCTTCCTCATTATTAAAATAAATAAGAACATCATCAAGGTTAATAAGAACAAAGGCTTGTCTAGATACTTGGTGAAAACACTATTTATAAGANGTAGCTGGTGCATTTGTGAGACCAAATGGTACCACTACAAACTCATAATGTCCATACCTTGTTCTGAAGGTTGTCTTATGAATGTCTTCATCCTTGATTCATACCTGATGGTAACCAGACCTTAATTCAATCTTGGAAAATACCTTTACTCCTCTCATTTGATCAAAGAGGTCATCGATCCTAGGAAAAGGGTATATGTTCTTCACAGTGACTTTTTTTAGATGTTTGTAATCAACACACAACCTGAGTGTACCATATTTCTTTTTCACAAACAGAACTGGATCTCCCCAAGGAGACACACTCGACCTAATATAATTCTTATCCAACAACTCTTGTAGCTGCATCTTCAGCTCTAGCATTTATGGTGTACTCATCCTATAGGGTGTCTTGGACACCAGTGCTTCTCCTGGAACAAGTTCAATTGTGAAATCAATGCCCCTTTTTGGAGGAAGTATTGGAATCTTATCAGGGAACAAATCCCTAAATTCCTGCAACACATGAAAGTCCTCCAACCTAGGAGTTTCATTTTCTGCTGCCTCCAACACATGGGATGCATATACCCTCCAACATTTCCTATAGATCTTCTTTAGCTACATTGTTGAAACCTTCCTAACGAAAACCACCTTTGGAATGCCTCTTACAACCTTTAATTTTCCTTCCTCATCTAAGCATTCAAAAGTCTTGTTGTAACAATCAATATTTACCCTGTGTGCTTACAACCAATCCATTCCAATGAGGATATCATAGGAACCAAGTGATAGAACATTCATATCTGCATAAGTGACCAATCCATCCATAACCAATGGACATTTTTTTACCACTTCACTACCCTTTCTCTTAGTCCCAATGGCTAACTGAACTAACCACGATTTTCTATGCTTTATCTTCTTAAAAGCACAAATCTCAACAAATCTAGGAGTAATATAATTGTGAGTAGATCCAGGGTCAATCAAAATAGAAACAGATTGCTCATCAATCTTATCGACAACTTCAGTCACCTTTGATTGATGATCTGACGGGTGGTCCTCTAGTGTTGCAAAAGTCCTAGGGACAATCCTTGCAACCTGACCCACAGTTTCTGCTTCTTGAATGTTAGGATATTTCCTTACAAACCCATCCTCAAGTATACAATTCCTGCACATGTGGGGTCCTCCACATTTCCAACATTAAAGAGGTTCCCTGTTCTGTTGTAGATCTCTTGGTATTTATCCGATCACTCTGGATGGAGGATTCACTGCTTGTGATGGTTGCTTCTACTAATTTCTGAAGTTATAAGGTCTGGAACCTTTCTTCCTCTGATCACACTTTTCATTTCTCTTGTCCTTCCAAGCCTTACATATATTCAGTTCTCTTCATTTGCTCATAGAAATACTTATCTTTCCTTATTTCTTCTTCCAGAGTTCTAGGTTCATAAAAATCAATTTTGTCTTTGTAGGACTGAGGTAATCCACTTAGAAAATGTTGTATTTTTACCTTTTTCATCTTTGATATACTTGACATACCTCAACATCTCCAACAACTTGTTGGCATACTCTTCCATTGTATGTTGTCCCAATTTCAGATCATGGAATTATTTGATCTTATCATCATAATACCTATCAGAGAGGTACTCTCAAAGGGTACTCTTATCTCTTTTAATTGCTCACTCTGGCCAATTTAGGCCCAATGCTACAAGCTATAGATCTGATACCAATATGTCACGTCCCCATACCCCGTAATGGGGATTATTAAAAAAATTTCCTCAAGAACACATGTTCTCCTTTGAAACAAAGGGCATGGACGTTAATACACACTTTAACCTTTGTTCTTAGGCTTAGGAAGAACTATAATAGTCTTTCTTCATTCACAGATCCCTTCTGTGCACAGAATGATCATTTCCACACTAGAATTGTCCTTTCCTCACTTCACCTTCCGTCTTCCACAATTCCTCTCTCCGCCTTTCTGACCTCGGAACTCGAGAACTAGAAAATCAAAGGTTCAATGAAGTGAATTACCATCCTTCCATATTCCACCTTTCGCACTTTCTCTTTCCACCTTTTGCACCTCGGAACTCAAAAATCATAAACTCAATGTGCGACGAAACATTTAATGGCTCTTCCGCCTTCCACCTTCCACCTTCCACACTTCCGCACTTCCACCTTTTGTACTTTAGGACTTAGAAATAGGAAGGTTATATTTTTACTTAGAACTCTTATGCACCTTCTACTTCTACCTTTCAACCTTGGACTTTGGAAATCAGAAAACACATACTCTTCCATGTTGTCAACTGCCCTTTCCTCCTCTCGCCTTCTGCATGCGGATCTTGGGGTGTAGAAACACAATGATTATGCCTTGTACAACTTTTCCTCTTTTGTTTTTCACCTTCCGCCTTCCACAGGTGGATTTCAAAGGGGAAGAACTCAATGATTCTTACCTTAGCTGTATTTTTGGCCCTGTAACAAGATTCTAGCCTTCATGAACTTAGAAAAATGCATCGCAGAAACACAAGGCATGTACAAAAGTAAAATGCATAAACATACAAGGGATAAACAAGAAAATATAGGGACATTCATGCAGAATTAAACCTCTACTTAATCATCAACATGCATTCAACATGAACATAGAAATTCATAGGCAAATACATTGCATATCCAAGAAGGATAAATAATACTTATCTTGATGATTAAGTTGTCCCACAACTAGCTATTTCATTGTAACATTCCACCCAACCATAGGCCAGTGTGTTCATTAATATCTCAACACACCACCAACCCTGAGCTGTGCATGATTTCCACAAGGAACTAGGGAGCCATAGATTTACACAAAATTAGACCAAAAAACACACACACAGTCAAACCAACCTTTAGTTGGGTTTATCATATTGTCCAACCAATCCAACACCAAGTTGGGTTTATCATGATGTAAGCTTACAAGCCAAACACTGTTGGGTTTATCAAACTATTTCTAGTCAAGCCAACAATCAGTTTAAGGACCAACCAAGCCAACATATGGATTTATCAGCTACCAGCCAAGCCATCATTACAATTGGGTTTATCAGGCTATCCTACCAAGGACTATTTACAAGGCCAAACAAAACAAGACACAACCAAGCCAATAGATGGGTTTATCAGGATACCAACTAAGCCATCCTTCAAGTTGGGTTTATCAGGCTGCTAAGGCAGTGGACAGGAAGAACTACTAAGCTAGTGAGCTCATCCACAAAGCTAAGGAAACCTTCACAAGATCTATCTGGCCTCGCATCCATGTTTCCTACACACCCAACACAAGGAAGTGTCCCCTTCTCTCCTCCACATTCCCTCTGGATACCACTTCCATTCCAGTTCTCTTCAGAATGTGCATAGTAGATTCACTAACCACTCTTATCTTATTGTGAGGTTCCACACTAGATTTATCAAGCACATTCTACATCTCTTCCACTCCTAAGTCTTACATACAGTTCAAACCCAAACCAGGGTGCAAAACACAACAAACCACAAGGAAAAAAAACCACATAGGGTTCACTCTATAACATAGATACAACATAGTTTAATTACATCAACAATGTCTCTCAAATAGGCACTACGAAACCCCAGATGACCACACATGCTCATAAAATTGAGTGATATCCACTGCTCATTCACTCAGCAAAACAAGGAGACCACTGAACCTCTGCATGGATGAGGAAGGTAAACAATAGGTGAACAAACCAGAATGAAACACAGTTCTGCAAGAAAGATAAATGCACAACACGCATGAACAGAACATGACCCCCCCACAAAGTCTACGAAAAGTTCGAATAATTCCCCCAATGCTCAACGAGACTCAAGAATGAGGGAATGGACACACATTTCCACAATTGCTTGCTGTAGAAGAAAGAATGCATCCTCCCATACTGTAGACTTGTAGGATTTCTCATACAAGCCATCAGACTTCCATGCCTTGATTTGCACAAGGCATTAACTGCCTCAACCAACTTCTGGAAGAAATTGATGATTGAGGACAGAGGACGAAAAGGTAGTTGAGGATTCATGGGTTTTCCCATTGACACCTAGTCACACCCTATTGGCTCATGGGGTTTTACTAACTCCCCACCCTATCCCTTGTGGAATCATGCTTCCATCTCTTTCATGTTTTAGTTCCATAGCTAGTTGTGGTATTTTATTAAATTGTACATTTACATGATATTAAAAAATGCTTTGTGCTTGACTTAGCACCCAAAACCATAGGTATCAACCTTGATCACCTATGCACAAAACACCGGATCAATGGCAAGGCCTTGGCCTTGAGCTCCATGCCATCATCACAATACAATATATACACCATGTACAATCTTAATACCATGGGGTCAAAACCGAGGTATTACATCCAAGGAGGGGAAGAAGATGTGGAAAGGAAAAGATAACAAGGCTACAATGTTGAGACATCACTGAAAGGATTAAAAAGTCCATTGTAATCATTGTAACATCAATGGTCACACTACAAAAAAGTGTTGGAAACTACATCCAAATATAAACCCTTAGAATTGTAAGAAGGATTCCAAGAAAAAGAACCTTTTATCCATAGATTCAAGTAAGACATTAGAGAGAAACTCAAATGTGGATGAGAATATTGTCTACACTTCAATGCAAAAGGAGGTCAATCTGAGTATCCTTCATCACAAGGAAGAGGAGGAGATGACAAAGCTCTTCCATATCAAGATGTAGTTCAAGAAGACCAAGGTAGATGTTGTATTTTATTATGATTCAAAGGACCAAGCATCCAATCTAGTCAACAATATTGGGTTGGAGGTTCATGATCATCCTATCCCTTATCCATTAGGATGGGTAAACAAGTATACAAATATCAAGGTCATGTAATAGTGTAAGGTCAATTTTTTGCAGATTGTATTTGATGAATTGGAGATAAAAGTAGTACCCCTTGATGTGTGTAGTGTAATGTTTGGAAGTCCCTAGATGTATATGAGGGATGTGGTCTTCATGAAGATAAAAAATAATACCACTTAGTCAATGATGGGAATTTTTTCATCATCTATGCACATAAAGACAAATCACAGATATCATTGGTGAGTTCCAACCAAGACAAACAATTCATTAGCATAAGTAATAAATATGTTTTCCATTTCTTACAATAGAATGAATCAAGTCATGATTCTCAATAAATTAGTACTTGCAAAATTTCTTAACAAAAACTTGAGAATAACGACCTTACATAAACTAGGGACTAATTTCAAATTTTTTTAAAGATCTAGTTTATTTCTTCATTTAGGGAGATGATCCACTTAAAGTTAGAATTTATGAAGTTCAATGATCCATTGCCCACTTTCATATACATTTAAATCACCTAGTTTAATTTCTAGGTTTCTATAATGTTAGAAATTATAGAGATCATTCTAAATAAGACTACCAAAGAGCTAACAAATACATATGTTCCAGAACCAAGATCAACTAGAAAAAATTTATAGGATTACTCATGGAATACCATTGGCATACACACATAATAGATTAGTAGACAATAGGATGTGGAAGGATAATATTCGACAAGTATTGGAGAGGAAATATTTCATAATAAAAGAACCCATGGAACCCCATGTGTTGAAAAGGGGAGAGTCCAAAAGATAATTGGAGAATATGCCCATCATTGAGCATGATTTTACTAGTGTGGAGTGGTTCCTAGACTTGTAGACTTCATACTATATGACCATGATTACGTCAAGCAATGAAGAATTAAGGAATGAAATCATCGATGATGTTTATCCAATACAAGTGTCATCACTACACAACATGTTATAGGTACCAAGCTTTAGAACCTCAACCCATGTAGATAAACATATCAAGTTCATACTAATAAAGTAGAACAAGTCAAGCTTTGGCTCAACCAAATTACCCATTCACAACAGCAATTTAGTCCAATATTTCAGTGGTCTTTCCATGGATGATTCAAATTTCAACACAGATTTCCAACAACATAAATAAGCGAAGTTGGCCAAAGAGGAAGACATGTACATGCACTACAAAGCACACCGAGGGGAATAAAGGAGCCAACATCAATTCATTCAACTCAATATCCATTACAATGGATACAATTATATGTTAAGCATTCCAAAAGAAATGGAAGATTGAATACAATCTGGACATACTTTCGGTAGTGAAGGCATCGAAGGGACTCCAACTCCTACCTATAGAGAACGACCTAGTATCAACAAATTTTGCAACATGGAAATCCAAGAAGGAGCCAAAGCATGCCTATTTTAATGGAATATCATTTATGGCCTAGTAATGGGAAGTGGTTGAAGCACAAGAAATAACAAATAAATCCCACTAATTTTATCAATCACTGCCTCAAGTTTTGTGGTTCAAAGCCTCCAAAGATAACAATCACATATGACCAATTATGGAGGGATCCAAATGGGTAGAGATTAACTCTCTACCATATATCCTTATGGAAAAGGAAATTCACGAGGAGGTCCAAAACTTGCTTGAAATTAGTATAGAAGACACTACATGGAAGATGTTTTTCTATTTCTAAAAGAAAAAAGATAAAGAAGGTTACTAAGAAATTGACAAAGTTCAAATACTATATTAAGAACCTCAATTGATACCATATCTTTGACCATAAATGAAAAGAAAGGAGCTAGATCTAGGATAGTCATAGATATCCCATTGATTGATCAGGGGAAAACATCATCCAAACCAACCACTGCTATGGAACTTTTTTATGCTAGAAATTGTCTCCTGACTACTAGAGAGACAAGCCTATCTTATCTAAATGCTTAGGACATAATGAATGATTGTTTGTGTAGGTGATGTAAAGGAGTCAAGAGATTAATGCACATAGAGAAGGAATGAGAGAGATGACCACATCATATTTTTTTAAGAACATGGGAAGTTGTACTGAATTAGAAACTTATCAACGATGACCAAAGTTCAAGTCTAACTCATAAAACATGGAGCTAACAGTTCACTTCTATACTACAAAAAGAACTATATCCAAAATGACATTCTAAATAAAAGATTCATGCAAACTAAATATGAGTATGGGTATTCAAAATGAAAACATCATTATGAATAATTCCACGACAAAAAATACTCTAAAGAAGACTTCAAAATATTTAGATAGAGAGGCATCTAGAGCATGGTTCATAGTGGATAAAACATCATCTCAAATTACAAGACTCTAACATAAACTTACAAAGAAAAAGTCTCATACTTTCCAAACTATAACTCTCAACCTCCTTCACAACACTCTTGAGCCTTTCTGCTGGAACTGAACCCCTATTATATTCAAGAATGATAGAATTTATAAAGAATTCAATGTCTATATTGTTACAAGATTTTTAGAACAATTCTATTAGTCAACTACAAATATAGAAGATATATGATTTTTGTAAGAAGTATGGAATCAAGTTAAGATCGAAAATCTTTGAATTTGTTGTCTGGAGTTTATGAAAGCCTTGCCACTTGTGCATTCATTGTAATCACAACTTGAAATGCCAAAAATGATCCTTTGAATATTGATGATCCCATACCTCTAGATAATTTGCAAGAAGTTTTTATATGATATATCTTCAAAATATGCAAGAATAATATTTGACAGATACTCTTCCTTAAAATATGGGATCACAGCGGCTTCACTTGTTGACCAATATCCTATCACGTTAGTTCATATTGTGGGTTTTAAAATTATCAAAAATTGAACCAATATATTGCAAGTATTGGGGGAATGAGGGGTTTAAGGTGGGGGTGGGTAGGGTGGTTTATAAGGATTGAGGTATAAAACTGGGTGGGGAGAAGGTTTTAAGTATTGGGAGGGGGTTTCAACAAAAAGAGTTTGGGTTGTGGATGTTGTAACGAAGGGTTTTTTCCATCTGAAGCGCCTGTTTTGAAAACCCTAGCTGCGTCGAGGTCGCTCCCTGCAGATTGACGGCTCCTCCATGGATCCGCCCGATCCCGTCTCCATTGAGGATAAATTTCATAACATTGTGGCATCCCTCCCGAGCGATCTGCCGGCCGCCGCCCCTGCCTCCAGATTCGTTAAGCGTGCCGAGATACCAGAAGTCAAGCTCAGCTCAGCCGCCTCTAAATGGAAGGCGGTCGCCCTATTTGAAAAAGGCCTCATCGGATTATTTACAGGACTTTGGCCATCCCTGAGATCTGTGGAGATCTGGTTGAATAAGAACTGGCGATCCCTAATCCAAGGTGAAGTTCAGCAAATCTTTTGCGGGAAAGGATACTTTGCATTTATCTTCGAAAAGAAGGAGGATCGAGATCTCATTTTCAGGAATGGCCCATATTTCATGGGCCCTCGAGGTATGTATCTAAACAAGTGGGATCTATCCTTTAACCCAGAGAAAGACATTCCGAAAGCAGTTCCAGTGTGGGTTAAGCTCCCTCATCTCCCCCTCCATTGCTGGAATGACGAGGATTTACGAGTGATTGGGAATACCCTGGGGAAATATGTGGACAAGTCCGATCCCAAGGCCCCAATGTTCTCCTGTGCCCGAATCTGTGTTGAGGTAGATCTAGAAAAAGGCCTTCCAGAATCTATCATGCTTTCCATTGATGGGTGGAGCCATCTGCATTCGGTTGACTATGAACAAATTCCGTTCAAGTGCAAATACTGTCACGAATATGGCCACTTCGCCAAGTCCTGCCAGAAGAAGCCAGAAAAGCCCCCTTCGGAAAATAATGCGAATGAGGGTTGGAACATTGCAAATGGGAAGAAGGCTGCTAAGCCCCAAAAACAACAAAACCCTCCACCAAAGAACCCCTCCGGGAACAAATTCGTGACCCTGGAAGTAGAAACGCAGGAAGAAGGAACCCCAGTAGAGAAGCCAGAGAATCAAGAAGATATCTCTGATCCTGAGCAGCAGCAGCCCTTAGAAGATCAAGAAATAGTCATCCAGCCCCAAAAATCCAAGGAAGTGGAGACCGAGCAGACCACAAGCAGGAAGGAGATGGAGGCGACCTCTGTGGGATCCATCACCAGATCTAAAGCAAAAGCAAGTACAGAAGAAATGACAGATACCTCCATAGAAGAGCAAGAATCAATCCCAAGGAAAGGAAGAAAAACTAACAAAATCATTCGTGAGCAAGAAGCAGCAAGAGAAAAAGCAGCAGGTAAGCAAGCCAACTTGGACTTCTTGGTTAAAACCACTCAAGCAAGTAAATACCTCATGAGTGCTGAGGAGGAAAGAAAAGAGAAAGAGAAGCTCCTCAGACAGAATAAGAAATAATGAAAATAGTCTCTTGGAACTGTAGGGGTTTGGGCGGTATTCAGAAATTAGAAGTAATTAAGAGATTCAAAACTATGGAAGCAGCCTCAATCCTCCTCCTCCAGGAGACTAAGAAATCGGCTGAGGACAGTGTCTCGGCCATTAAAAGTATCTGGCCAAATGGAAACGGCATAGCAACCAACGCCATTGGAGCCTCAGGCGGTCTCCTATGTTGGTGGAATACACATAAGTATGATTTTCATTCAGCCATAGAAAATAGAAACTGGCTCCTAATAAAACTAGAGAACAAAGAAAGTAAAGAACAATTCTGGGTGGGGAACGTTTACGGCCCTACTCTGAATGCACAGAAAGACATCTTTTGGTCATCTTTAGAAGATCAATGTGTGGATAAAAAGCTCCTTCCTTGCTTCATAGCGGGGGATTTTAATACAACCATATCGGCAGCCGAGCGACGAGGGGGTTCTAAGGTCAGGGACCCCTTTGGGGAGTGGCTTGAAGACCTCATATCTCAATGGAATTTGACGGATATCATTCCCAAAAACGGTATGTACACTTGGAGCAACAAGCGTATAGGCCCTGGACATATTGCTGCTCGCCTTGATAGGTTCCTGGTAAGTACTGATTTAATTAACTCCATCCCGGATGTTAAACTTTTGTGCTCGGCGGTTTCAGATCATAAGCCCCTTTGCCTTTTCTTCCCTCCGAAGGAAAATTTGGGGCCCCTACCTTTCATATTCAATTGCCTATGGTTGGATTCGGAAGAAGTTAAGGATATTATATCAGAATCCTGGCGCTGATTCATTCCAGGTACTCCAGCCTATTCTTGGGAGCAAAAACTCAAAAAAGTGAAGGTCGCCCTCAAAGCTTGGGTTAAAATACATTACCAAGAACCTACTAAGGAAAAGGAACGCACTCTGGCCGAAATGGAATGTCTGCAAGCTGAAATGGAGGAGGGTAATGTCACAAAGATCCAACTTATAAAAGAAATAGAGTTGGAAACAAAGCTTCAGAAGATCCTCAGACAAATAGAGGAGGAAAGCAGACTTCGCTCGCGAGCCTTATGGCTCAAAGGTGGAGATCAGAATACTAAATTTTTCCAAAACCAATGCAGGGATAGGCAACGCTGGAATACAATCAGAGAGCTCAAAAACGAAGATGGCACAACAATCCAAGGTCAAGCAGCCATTAATGCAGAGGTAAGGAACTTTTTTGCTCATTTATATAATGATGAAGAACAAGTCTCCCGCCATTTGATGGAAGAAATGGCCTCGGATATTCCCTCCCTAATCAATTCTGAAATGAAAGCCCAACTTGAATCCCCCATTTTAGAAGAGGAAGTTGTGAAGGAAATCTGGAGCCTCCATCCGGACAAAGCCCCAGGTCCAGACGGCTTCCCTATCTGTTTTTATAGAATGT
>LPNX010030489.1:48796-90262 GCA_001517045.1 Pseudotsuga menziesii | reverse complement strand
TTCAGCAGCCCCGCCCTCAGAAAGGCAAATGAATTTTACTGTTTTATGTTCAGTTTAGTAAGGGGTTTATGTTTCAATTTTGTATAAATCATGTTTTTCTGCACTCTTCTATGTAGACAGTTTGTAAGGGTATTCACTACCCGGTTAGTATGCAGCTCAGAAACAATATTTTGCTCTCTGTTTTGGGAGATAGATCATGTTTGGCTTGTTGTCTTTATGCCGTGTCGGCCTTATATCTTCCTTCAGAAATGTAATGAATGGCTGTGCACAGCCTGATAATACAACCCCTTTTCTGTTTCTGTTAAAAAAAAACAAAAAGAGTTTGGGTCAATATCTCTGGAAATTAAGGGTATTCTTTAATATCCCATGATCGCACGTGCTATGTGATAGGTTCACTAAGTGAAGTCCCCATGTATGGGATATATGATTGATTACCACCAATTATTTCTCCATTTATAGCTTAGAAAATTGTGTGATGCGGGCTTAATACTAGAATTTCTCCATTTAGAGGATTTATTCTCTTCAATCAACAAAATAAACAGGAATGCCATAGCCAAAATATACAAAATGCACATAAGATAATAAAGTTCCTCCTGATGAGCTTCATTGGCACCTTTGAACACTTGGTAATTGGAGCTTGAATACATGCCTGGTGAACTTTAAGATATGGTGTTATGTGCTTGATAAATATCCTCTCAGTATTAAAGATTTGCAATTTGTTATTTAATTATGTTGTATCTTTAAAAGATCTTGTAACACAAGGCTATTTTCTACGACCTTAGCTTCCCTTGATGCAATTTTCCAATCTACCAAGAGGATACATTAGAGGAAATTTGGGGTCTAAAATGGGCCTCCTAAGGAAAATAATAAAATAATAGTTAAAGTAATAAAATAATACTTATTAACTTTGGAGGAAGAATGAAAAAAACTACTTTTTGTGTTCATATTTTCAACATATCTCCCTATGTATTTACTCAAATTATGAGTGGGAGAGCTCGTTGGATGCGGAATTTAATACCGTATCCAACGAGTACCCACACTGCATACTTTTGACAGACCCCGCTGCCCCAAAAATAAGAAATACCTGAAAAAACGTGATGATGATGTCATCATCACATTTTTTCAGGTATTTCTTATTTTTGGGGCAACGAGGTCCATCAAAATTATCCAGTGTGGGTACTCGTTGGATGCGGAATTAAATTCCACATCCAACGAGCTCTCCCGCTTGAAATTTGAGTAAAAATACATGGAGATATGTCGAAAATACGAACAAAAAAAGTAGTTTTCTTTTATGATAAATATGTCAATTCAACCATTATGGTTGACTCATTTTATTGAAATTCTATTGGTTCTTGAATTCCAACTCACAAAATTTGTTGTTGGCACGTTTTCTTATAAGGCCCATTTTAGACCCCAAAATTCCTCTAATGGGAAATGAATTAATAAATGATAAAGAATAACGTTCATATTGGATGAGCGCCATAATTTCACACTTTTAGATTCTTAGGCGGTCTCCTATATTTTGTCATTATGCAACATGCGTTCACAAGAAAATTCCTAGCTCATTTATCATAATCACAATCAACAATATCATTCTTGTGACAAGGGAATAAGTAGTAGATTCAACCATGAAACCTTTATCATTCTGACCGTTCTTTCAACATTATCAGTTTTTCCTCAAACATTTGAAATCCACATTTGTGTTGATATTTACTCATCAATTATTCAATAACTTCTTTAATTGTGATCCTTTCAACCTTCATAAAATATAGAAGAAGACACCACAATGCTGGCCAACAATCTTATCCCCCAGAATAGTGCTTTCCCCTATTGATATTCAGGTTCTTAACATTTGGAACTCGTTTGAAAATTATGAATACACTCTTAGAAGGCTCCTTTGTTTATCATCAATATCATGTGACACATGCTTGTTCATACATGAGTGTTATTCATGGCTTTTATCTTGACACTTGGGCATTTTCTTAACATTGGTTGAGATTGGGATTTTATTCCACATGCATCGAAAGAAAAGTATTCTAATTTTTATATAAAAGGGTGTCCTCAAACCTATTTGGCGTGTAATTCATAATCTATGTACCGGTGGACTTCATATGCACTTGGTGTGAGTGTTTTGAGAGTTGATGGAAAAAGGTTGAGACTTGTTGTTGGTGAAAACCTTATCATTGGAATGGATGAGGACCAAAATGTTTTACAAATTAAACTCATGAAATTTAGCATAAAGTAAACATAAAATATTATTTTAAATAAACTATATAATCTTTTTTTAAATAATATAATTTAATATTTACTTTTATTTTTAAACATATATTTTTGGTTTTGAAAATAAAGTTATTTGAAAAATTGGCATTTTCAAATAGTTAAAGAGACCAAGGATTTTTGAAAGATAACTCACCCAATGCAAAGTTTGAGGTGACGATAAGCGGGTTAGGTTGACACAAAGACTTAGGGCATTGGCGAAATACTAGTGCATTCTCCAAAAAATGCAAGTGGACATTCTGGCTGTGAAAATTGAGGTCCTTCTTTACATATGCGCAGCCAAAATGTAAAAAAATTGCATGGAGCAAATCCTGGTACCAAAATCTCTCTCTGGTTGGGGATGGATTCCTCCCTGCGAGGCTCCAAGAACATGAAGACCAAGTGCCTCCTTCTTGAACTAATATTTGATATATGAACACTTGAGACTTGTCTTTCTCACTGTGCTCAACAAATCAAATGGTGTAATGTGTTCTTGTCATCAAAATGAACCTGCAATGCAAACAAAGGTTTCCTTGCAACTGAGAATAAGAAACACCAATACCCCATTGGGATGGAGTCTTATTAACCATTTTCAAGTTGTTCCAAAGAATGCAACCCTGCTCTTCTAAGTGTTAAAAACAAACTTAAATCACACTATAAAGTGGAACTTCTCACTCCAAACCATACTTGCTGAAAGAAAACCTCACAGTGCAAGTTCAGGGAAATGTTTGAAACATCAAGCTTATTTATTTACAACTCCTACACCTATATTTCAGACACCAAGCTGATCATTTATATACAAACTTCCAATGCATCGAAGAAAAAGTTAGACTACCAAATTGGTTGTCTTCATTGCAGCTGGATGAAAAGATTAAAAAATAATATAAACTTTTCAAAAAATATTGAATTAGCGGCTTATACTTGGTATTGTAATTTGTTTGTGGGCCCAAAGTTGTAATATTGAAGACTCCTGGAAAGATTGATTCCATCTAAGTCGACACCAGAACTTGAAAAACATGACATATTTCTAGCTGATATAGAAGACCATACTGTTGATATATAGTTTTTGATTCATTCATGAACCCATAATCCTCTTGAAACAACCCATGAACATCACTTGTTTTGTTACAATCATAGAGGGCCACAAATTCTTAAAACCGTTGATTTACTTCTTGGGGAGGAAATACCTGAGTATCATTTAAAATATTAATGCAATCATGAGAATCAAGAGGTTGTAATATAGTTTTATCAATTTCAAGAGCTGTGACATCATGCACGACGAGATATGGTTTATACGGAATTGTTTCTTCATGCATATGATTAGTATTAACATCTTCATTTTCACTCTTTGCCTACAAATAAAATACAACATATGATCCCTAAGATCATCATAAGTAAAAAATGGTTGTTGATTTCCTATATCAATAGTAAGATGCTAAGGAACAACAACTTCTTCTTCAATAAAGTGATAACATGATAATCTCATAGTAGGAGTTAATAAATTTCTACTATGATTAACTAAAATTGTATTTTCATCTAAACAATCATCAAATTGATTTGAAGAATGACCACAAGTATTGTTTATACCCTTTTCCATAGGAAAATATGAAAATGACGAAGAAAAATGTCCAAAATATGAATCATACTTACATTCTTCTTCATGTTCATGTGCTTTCATATCTTCAACACGAGCCTGATCTTGAAGACTATTACAAGCCTAGAAGTTTTCCTCAAATTCTTCAGCATCCATAAACAATCGTGCTAATGATGAATATCTCCTTTCTCTCAAAAAAAGGTCAAGATATGGATGTTGAGATTATATATAGTAAACCATGGTAGCAGTCTCAGTAGGTCAGATCTCTAAAGGTGTGCTACAAATGAAACTATCCTCATGTTGAAAGAGGCCAGAAAATTCATCCTTCCCTCTTCTCAAAGCATAAAACTTAGTTAAATATTGATCGAAGGATGTGTTCTCTCCCAACTATCTCAAAAATGTATTATAAAACTCAATCCATGAACAAATGTAATGAGATTCTAAATTTATAAACCAGAAAGCAACATCTCCATCCAAATATTTGGAAAATAACCTCATAACAACATCCTCATGTACAATCTCAAAAATTTCAGTGAAATTGTGGAAGGATTCTAAGTCATTTTCTGTTGTGATATGATCTTGTCAGTAAAATGAGGCAGATATTTTGAAAACTTGGGAGGGTAATGATGAAGAGTAAATGACAACCTTAAATATTTAAAACATTTATATCCAATTTTTTATTGAACATCAGCGGGTTGAGGGTGAGGTTCAACAAGCTGATTACATGCTTCAGTAGTGATGATAGAAGGTAGTGAATCAACTTTATTATCTACAAGATGAAAATATTAATTAGGTTCATGATACATTAATTTGTGTACATCATGTTGCACATGTATTTCAAATGAAGGAATGTGATCAACATCAATAATGCAAGAAGAATGCACACTTTCTTCTTCCAAAGAGGGATATGCAACTGAAGGTTTATGTTCACCGAAGTAGAAAAAATAAAAAATGATTATTTTGACATGTAATGGGAAAGATAGGAAAAAACCGATGGATAAGGAAAATAGTTCATGGAGGAGACTAATGAGTTGATACCTGGTCTTTCCTTTTGGATTTGTCATTTTTCTGTCAGCAAAAATTCTTCTTCTAGTGGGGCTGCTTGGTGAATGATTTCTAGTCAAAATTGCATCCACCTCTTGTTCACCATCACAAAGAGGATCTACTCATTATCAGAACCCTGAGGACGATGACTTCATTCCTCCGCTCCCCGGCAATGACACCAAAATATGTTTGTTCTAGAAGTTTCTCTAGACTACTGCAGAGACAAGCCTAGCTCATCTTAATGCTCAAGACATAATGAATGATTTTTTGTGTAGGTGTTGTAAAGGAGTCAAGTGATTGATGCACATAGAGAAACAATGAGATATTTTATCACATCAGATTCTGATAAGAACATGGGGTTTTGGACTGAAGTAGAAACCTATCAATGATGGTCAAATTTTTAGGCTAACTCATAATACAGGGAACTAGCAGTTAATTCCTATACTACATAAAGTATTATATCCAAAATGACATTCTAAATGAAGGATTCATGAATATTAAATATGAGTATGGGTATTCAAAATGAAAACATCAATATGAATAATTCCATGTCAAAAACTAGTCTAAACAAGACTACAAATTATTCATATAGAAAGCCATCTAGAACGTGGTTGAAAGGGGATAAAACATAATCTCATATGAAAATAATCCAACATAAACTTACATATAAAAAGTATCATATTTTCTAAAGTATAACTCTCGACCTCCTTCAAAACATTCTTCATCCTCTTGGCTGGAACTGAACCCCTATTACAATCAAGAATGATAGAATTTATGGAGAATTCACCATCTAGATTGTTACAATATTTTTAGAATAATTCCATCAATAAACAACAAATATAGAATATCTATGATTTGTGCAAGAAGAATGGGATTGTTGACATCGAGTATCTTTGAAGTTGATATTTGAAGTTTATCAATTCCTTGCCACTTGTACATTCGTTGTAATCATAGCTTGAAATGGAAAAAGTGACCCTTTGACTGTTGATGATCCATTTCCTCCATATAATTTGCAATAAGTTCATATATGATCCATCTTCAAAATATGCAATAATAATCTTTGACAATACTCTTCCTTAAAATATGGGATATAGGATTGATTTCCACCAAATATTTCTCCATTTATAACTTAGAAAATTGTGTGATTCACGATAGATACTAGAATTTCTCCATTTAGAGGATTTATTCCCTTCAATCAACTAAAACAATAGGAATATTTCTACCAAAATCAACATAATTAAAATAAGTTAATAAAGTGCCGCATGTTGAGCTCCGTTGACGCCTTTTAAAACGTGGTACTATGATCTTGAATACATGCTTGGTGAACTTTGATATCTGGTGCTATGTGCTTGACTAATATCCTCTCAATGTTAAAGGTCTCCAATCTATTATTTAATTATCCTATAGATTTGAAAGATCTTGTAAGACAAGGATATTTTCCAGGACCTTCATTATTTTAGCTTTCCTTGATGTAATTTCCCAATCTACCAATGATGCTTCTCACAAAAATAAGGCATAGACTACAAGGTGACATTTGCACCAGTTGTGAGGTACACTTCCATTAGATCCATACGTGTAGGTATGAGATAGGAGATACACCAGTTGACGTCAAGAAAAAATTCTTGAATTGTATAATCGAGGAGGAAGTGTACGTAGAGAAGCCACTGGGAGTCGAGGCACATGACATCAAACTCATGTGCAAATTAAAGAAGGACTTTTACGAGATCTGAAGGCACCCATGGGATAGCACATATAGTTACATGAGGAGCTTGAATATCACCTAGAGTGATGAATATCTTAACCTTTGTTACAAGGTTGAAGATGAAAATCCTATAGAGGATGAAAATCTCATAGATGGGTGCAAGAGGAAATTTTCAAAAAAATTCAAGAAAGAGGATCTTGGTATCCAGTGACCTTAGAGGGATACATAGAAGATCAGTAGAAGAAGAATATACTTCTCACTCTAGTACATAATTTTTTGATAACTAGAGTACAAAATACAGAGGGAGGATGATACTCTGCTTCAGAGGGAGTGATTGCAGAAGATCCTCAAGTTCAGCATGGTACAACATGTTTGTGATTGAGAAAAATATGAATAAACTTGAACTTTAAAACTTTAAATCTATAATAATAGTGCATATAAATCACATCAATAATTCAAAGATATAAATCAAACCATAAAACACAGGATATACCCTGTGAAAACCTTCCATTGATTCAGAGGATGAAAAAACCCAACAAACGATCTTAGAGTATGATAGATTAGTAGTAGAGAATGATTACAACACAATAGCAGATTGCTTTCACCTAGAGCACCAGAGAGTGGATATCGAATGGAACATTGTATCTAACTTTCCAAGTGCATAACACTGTAATAACAAGCCAAATTAGGTTTTACAACAAAAATAGAATGGTTGCATGTAGCAGCAACTTGTTAACACTTAGAACACTGATCCATGTTTAATCATGCACCCCATACTAATCCGGTGTCAAGCTGGCACTCCATAATTATATCCCACAAGAAGATATACGCCTTCCATTAATTAAATAACTCTAACTGAGTTAAACTGAATGTAACTGAGCTGAACTGAATGTAACTGAACAGAACTGGATGTAACTGAACAGAACTGGTGCATCTCCATCATTGTTTATTTCCAATTACCACTTGCATAAATTAAGGAGTTTATTCCTTAATTAACTGAACTTGTTTACCATAACTAATATTGAACTGATATCTAATCAATTTTGAGTTTACTTGGTGGAAACATATGCAATTCGAATTCTCTCTCTATCTCTATGCTTATATTAAATATCTCGGCATGGTCCATCTGTGTTTTCATTAATTTAATCATATCATACTCATAAGATCATTTCTGAACCTATGATCATATGTATTTCCCCAGGTCATATAGTCATATCCTAAAGTAAATCACTCTAGGGGTAGCTAAACCATAAAGGAGACTTGTAGCATCGGTTGACCATGAATAGCCATACATCACATAGTGTATCTACTTTAACACAGTAAAGTACACCACCTCACAACATGAGGATATTTGTAGAACTTGATATTACTCACAAGTCTACTGCATCACCACCTCAATCATATGAGGATATTTGTAGGACTTGATATGACTCACAAGTCTACTATCTTGATATTACTCACAAGAATCAGCTTGATATTACTCACAAGCTTTACAACATCACCACCTCAATCATATGAGGATATTTGTAGGACATGATATCACTAACAAGTCTGCTGTCTTGATATTACCCACAAGACAGGAGAATGACTCTTGATGCTTTAATCTCAACTCTCCCTCTCAGCAAGGGAGACATTCTCTGCCATACCAAGATTATCTTGGAAGTGTTTAAACTTCGTCACAAATAGAGGCTTGTCACAAATTTGTAATCTAATCATCAGTACCTATGTACTGGAAATCATGAGCATGACTTCAATGAAGTAAAAATTCATCTCGAATGTATTTTATCATAAAACACATATAGGGTTTTCAAGAAAGCTTTCCTATTAACACCTAATGACTATAGTCTCAAGTCTTTCACCCTAGTAGGTAGGTTCCTAAGCTACACTACTCCTCAATATGTAGTACTATACGCAAAACGCATTTTTCTTTTGTAGTGCTCTCAGACATACATCTTGCTTCTGTAGTACTAGCCTCAAAATACATCGCTTATCTTAGGATAAAACAATAGCTGGATAACATAATCAAATAATAGGTCTTCCATGTATCAAATACAATAAATATCCTATTCTAATGTACCTCAAAGGTACTTAAACATATCCTTAGTAGTGTTTCCCCCTTTCACACACCTGGGTTACGTGGCAGAAATATTCAATCCACTCGGTGTGTCCTTGGGGGAAAGTCTCGAGTCAAGGCTATCACCTTGTTCTTGACTCCTCCGTTTAGGCTAACTCCTAACGAAACCAAGGGGGGTAGACCATATTAAATTACTAAGGCTAACTACTTAGTGTGATGGTTTTATATTGATTAAGTTGTTTAGGATTTATTTTAAATTAACCAGTGGAAACAAAATATAACAAGATGCAAGATTTACAGCATATAAGAATAGTAATAACACTCAATATATATATAATCGAAAGAATTGATTAAATAAATCACCAGTGCCTTCAATGGAGTCAATAGAAAAAATAATGTTCTTGCATGCGCTTGAAATAATGTTTTACAAATGTCTCTTGGTAGATTTAAAATTAATGTGGAATGTGAATGAATTAAATTAGGTGAAAAGTGGACTCCAGATATTCCCGAGGGGTACTTGGAGTATGTCCAAAAGTGAACTTTCACGTCTACCCGCAAGTTGTTTATGGGCTGGAATGGAGTCTTTGAGACTATTATTCATAACGCACTCGTCAAGGTGTGACAGAGATCCATGCCTCAAGGTCACTTTCCAGTTGTTCCGACTCCTTTGGGTATTTTGCCACTGTTTACAGTTTGTTCGAGGCGTTGCATTTTCGCCTGATGGTTTGTCAATTTGGGAGGTGAAGACTAATTAATCTAGTGACTCAAGTGCTTTGATGTAGATTGACTGATCGGATGAACTGCATCCAAGTACAGAGCATACACACTGGATTCTTTGTTATTTTATTAAGTTTTAAAAGAGGTGTTCTTATTAAAAAGAAAACCCTCTAGGAACCTCTTTCGGTCCAAGTGGACCTCAATTGGGGAATCAAGGAGGGGTTTATTTTATTATGATTATTTAAAACAATTAATGAAAATGGAATTAGAGATACACAACACCAATTTTCTAATTAGTCCTACCACGCATCTCTTTCCCCTTACGGGTCAATCGAGAAGTCGTGGGGTAACTATTATGATTACTTTTGAATTGAAAATATGGAATAATGAAAAATTTTATCAAATTATAAGATCCTTCATGTCAAGACTATTCTATAACAGAAAAAAGGGAGAAATGCAAAAAAGTGAAACGAACGCAGATCCCCCCTTGGGGGATGGGGAGCAGGCTCGAAAGAGCCTACTCGAAATGATTCATTTATTATTATTATTGGTTACAATACCAAAAAACTGAATTATGAACTTTCATCCTTGTTATCGGGGATCCAAAGGCTTACAAAAAGCTTGTAACAAGCTGAAATAAAATCACAGTGGTGGGGGAAGCCTCCGGGAAGCTCCGGTTCGCCCAAGAGTCGAAAAACAGGTAGAGTATCCTTCTGTTTTTTGTTAAACCTGATAAAAAATAGTGAGAAATTAAAATAAAATTTTCCCAAAAATGCTTTGAAAGTGTTTTGGGTCACCACACAGATTATAAAAAAAAAACTAAGTAAAACTTGTCAAAAAAGGGCTAATCTAGTTTTTCAAAAAGGAACCAAGGAAAGCAAGCTTTCCTTGGGATCTTGGCTTGTTGTTTGGGAAGCCAATGAGATATGCACTTTTCTTGCAGAATATGAAACTTTAAAGAATAGCAAGGGAAACTACCTTATTAGCAAGCTACAAATTTCCTTTATAATGCTTGCAAAAAAGAGGGTAATTTCAGCTAGATCTCTTCAAATATAACTTTATATGCAAAAAGGAACTGAGATATAAACCTAAGAAAGGATATTAATAACTAGATATATATTTGATTTTATTAATGAGATAGATCTAAGCAATAAGATTCTTTAATAGTAACCGATTTGAAGAAAATTTAATATTTTGAAGGAGGAAGAGGAAAAGAGAAGTGCGTGTTGCTGAAGTAGATCTGCAAAAGAAACTTGTTAGTGAAGCATCGATGGGCACAATATTTGCAATATTTGTT
Source organism: Pseudotsuga menziesii (assembly GCA_001517045.1). Classification (NCBI taxonomy): domain Eukaryota; kingdom Viridiplantae; phylum Streptophyta; class Pinopsida; order Pinales; family Pinaceae; genus Pseudotsuga; species Pseudotsuga menziesii. The sequence goes on along the minus strand of LPNX010030489.1, from coordinate 79,578 downwards.
GGAAAACTAGTGGAATCAAACCTTAACCACAACTCTTCCAATCATGGCAAACCTGTAAGCTAAACAACAAATCCTGCAAACAAAACCATTAAATCTGAAGACACATATGAGAAGTAGATGACATAGCATGAAAATAATCTTATTTAGCATGCAAATATTAGCTCATTAAAACATATGTCGCAAAATAGGAGTAAGTAAGCTTACTTACAATGATCTATTCCTATGATTCCAATAATCATTCAAGCAGACAACAATTTAATGCAAAAATTGAAAAATATAGCAGTTCACCTCAAAAGCAGCATGATAATGATGATCCACACATGAAAAGTACTCCGCAATTATAGCCTCTAGAGCTTCTCTTTATTTCAACAACTAGTGACCAATAAAATATTACAATAGCAAGACTTTTAATCCAGATCTAACTATTTTGGAAGAGGAAATCTGTGCTTTATTTATAACAAAAACCCGAAAAACCCTAGCCTAGAGGGGCGCATGCATGACTGAAGGAGAGACGGTAGTTGACAAAGAGATAAGCCAAGCCTGAACTGATGATGAATTGAGTCTGAACTGAGTCTAACTGGATGAACTGAGTTTAACTAGACTAGAACTGCAAATCAGAGTGACACCTCACTTAGTTAACTGAACCAAACAAAAAATAACTCCCAGCTTTGATCCACACATGTGGAGGAGAGAGAAGGAAGGGCGCAACCCTAGCTTTGCATGTGCTTATTAGCTCCTCTTCAGTCTTAGTTCATGCCTTCAGTCAAGGAATGGCCATCTCTAGTCAATCTGAAGCCAATGAGATTGACTTCAGTCAAAACGAAGCAAAATCTACTGGTTTAGGAATTTTGGATTTGCTCCATTATTTAATTAATTTTTAATTAAATTAATTAATATTTGACTTTTTTTGGATTTTCTCAACTGAGTGATGGAAAAATCACTCAAAAACTTAGGAAAAGTGGGTTTGTGGGTTTACCGAGTGCTCTGAGTTAGAAAATGAGCACCCCCATGACTGAATATGACTTTTAACCCCACTTTATTACAAGACCAATTTTTCCAATTAGACTATTAAAAAAATAGCCTAAGTTTTGTGGAAAAATTAAAATTAAAAAAACTTAAAAAAAAAAAAACCGAGGAGGACTTAGACATGTTCATATGACTCGACCATAATGCCTAGAATATTTATACATTGACACATAGACTCTAATAACCTCAATAGGCTTGAATGCCAAGCCGACCACCCCAACTTTGGAGGTATTGAGTGAAAAACTCATAAATTATCAGTCGTTTATTCAACAACCAATAATAATCAAGGGAAAAAAACACCCTGGGCTAATTGGATTGACAAATAAAGTCTAAGAGACCCAGTATTTTACAGACATTATCATGCTAGAACATCTATTACAACTCCCCTAAGGGGGTATGAACATGTGATATAGTGCAACAATGTTTCCCAGAAGCAAGACTGAAGGTCTTCTAAAGTCCAAACAAGTTATCCTTGTCCGGTTTACCAGGCTCACTTGATAAAAAACCACTAAGTACAACTTAGGTGGTGACATCTGGCTCCAATTGTGGGATGTGTGCTCGATATGGTCTTTAAGGAAAGGAGAGGATACGAGAACACCAAAATCTCTAGTTTATATACCTTGTAAAAACATCTCATCTTGATGAGAAAACCTCAGTAGCACAAGTTTTATAAAAAACCAAATGAACCATTAAGCTGATTTATTTAAACAAAATAAATGTAACTAACTAATGAAAGATTTTTTTTTTATAGCTAAGTACAAAACAGAAATGCATAAAGTAAATGCTCTCTTTCAAGAATCTTATTTTCCTACTCTAAGCATGATATAAAAAGGGTTAAGTGTAATCATAAATCCAATGTAACCACCTAAGCATTTTATTAACATAAATTTTTTTTCCTTATCTTTGGTTACCAGCCAAAGTAAGGATACTTTATTTAGAAAATGCAAACCTGCGTGATGATTCGGAATGGGTGGGATGGATGGCAAATCATAGGCATGAATAAAGTCATTAAAGTTCTTCCCAAACTGGTATGTGCTCGCGCAGGATGATTCTATCCATGACTGGATAGGACTGATATACCAATCAGCATGATGAGGCAGACTGACTATATCATCATACTTATCATTAAGGCTTACCGAATGATGACTCATTGTATAAGCACCAAGCTACTCCAAATCATAAGGAACCTCTACATGTGAAGAAGATGGTTGAGACTGATATTCCACTGACTGCATCACATCTGACTTTTCATAACACTGCTTCTCAATGTATTCATCACTGATACCCTTGTGCAGCTATGCATGATATGACTCTGAATGATCACGTGAAAATTCTGAATGCTCCTATTCCATACTAAGATTTTCCCAGGTATCTAGATCCATGCTCCCCTCTACGGATGTATCATAGATTGGACTTCCACAAATTTTTTAATAGACACTCCCCTTGTTGGACATATAATGGATGGGGTTTTCAATAAGATTTTGACAAGTTGGATTATCTATGGAATTCCAATATTCATCACTCCCATATATGTTGGATATGAGAGAGTCTTCCTTATTGGTATCACATCCTAAGATATAACTAACCTTCTCCTGCTAATAATAATCATCCTTCAAAGTTTTGGTTTCAAAGATATTATGAGAATTTAAACTTGACAAAACTTCATCCCTAAGAGATGAACATAGAGGAGTATCATCATACACATCATAAACTTCTTCATAAGTGTCGATCTCTGTAATGGTTTCCTCATGAGGGATTTTTGGATAAGCAATGCAACAATCTTGCAAAAATCTCAAATCTTCAATGTTTTCAGTTATGGTGACATGGGGAGAGTCTTCAACAACGTGTTCAATCATGGGTTCCTTGTGAAGCTCTTCAACATGATTGTCATGGATGTTCCCATCTTCAGAATCTTGCTGTGTAATCAAAGATATCTTATATTCTTTAAAAAGTTGCTTAATTGATTCCTTTCTTAAATAACTATTAGGATGCTCTTTGATGGGAGTATCATGGATCTCCTCTTCACTTAAATGTTCAAGAAGTGATTCCAAGTCTTCAATACTTTGTATCATGGAAAAAGGTCCATCATATGTTTCCATGTGATACTCTATCCCAGATAGGTAGAAGGTAAAGATATTTTCAAGGAACTTTTTCAAACCATTCATACTACCCCTACCATCATGCTACTTCTCTAAAAACATCCAAAGGAATCTTGGAAATGAGGTTATACATTTATTAGGAAGGCCTTGATAGAACCAACAACAGGACTCACCCTGAAAATTACCAGCAAACATTTTCATCATATTGTCTTCATGAATCACATTGGAGTCAACCATCAACTAAAGGAAATATTTGACATGCCAGATGGTTGAATCACCATAATTTCCATGAAATACTGGAATCCATCTATATGCATCCCCCACACCATCACAACAGTTAGGAAAACCTAGGATGTTTGAGAAATTGATAGGTTGAAAAAGTTCGGTTATCTGGGCACCATACTGCTCCCTTAATTCATCCATATCAAAAATTAATAGTATGCGTTTGATATAACCATTAAACTTTGTACTTAATAGGTGGAGTTGTCAAGTGATGAGCTTTAAAGGTTTTAATATGTCGCATGGGCTCATCTACACACAATAAAACTTCACAAGTTTATGAGATAACAGGGATTTTATCCATTCAATGGAGTCAGTATGTGAGAATAAAAATATACATTTAAGAACTCTCACAACAATATTTTTTTCTTTTCTTTGTAAAAAGAAAAACTGAAAGAAGTCAGTGGAGTCGCCAGATGAAAATTAAAGATATACTCTAAGCATTCATCAAACAAAGCAAAAACAAAAAAAGGAAGAAAACAAAAGTAGTACTATAGGAATAAAAAGATTTATCCCCAGCAATGACGCCAAAAAGTGTTTCCACCTTTCACACACCTGGGTTATGTGGCAGAAATCTTCAAGCCAGTCAATGTGTCCTTAGGGGAAAGTCTCGAGTCAAGGCTGTCACCTTGTTCTTGAATCCTTCATTCAGGCTAACTCCTAACGAAGCCAAGCAGGGGTAGACCCTATTAAATTACTAAGGCTAATTACTTGGTGTGATGGTGTTATATTGATTAATTTATTTAGGAGTTGTTTGAAATTAACCAGTGGAAACAAAAGATAACAAGATGCAAGATTTAAAGCATATAAGCATAGTAATGACACTCAATATATATATAATCGAAGCAATTGATCAAATAAATCACCAGTGCCTTAAATGGAGTAAACAAAGAAAATAATGTGCTCACATGCACTTGAAAGAATGTTTTGCAAATGTCTCTTAGTAGATTTTAAATTAATGTGGAATGTGAATGAATTAAATTAGGCGAAAAGGGGACTCCAGATATACCCGAGGGGTACTTGGAGTATGTCCAAAAGTGAACTTTCACAGCTACACGCAAGGTGTTTATGGGCTAGAGCGGAGTCTCAAAGACTATTGTTCATAATGCACCCATCAGGGTGTGATAGAGATCGGCACCTCGAGGTCACTTTCCAGTTGTTCCCACTCCTTTAGGTATTTGGCCATCGTTTACAGTTCGTTCGAGGCATTGGATTTTTGCCTGATGGTTTGTCAATTTGGGAGGTGAAGACTAATTAATCTAGCCACTCAAGTGCTTTTGACATAGCTTGACTGATCGATCAAACCACAGCCAAGTACAGAGCATACACACTAGAGTCTTTGTTATTTTTAGAAAGTTTTAAAAGAGGTGTTCTTATTAAAAAGAAAACCCTCTAGGAACCTCTTTTGGTCCAAGTGGAAATCAATCGAGGAATCAAGGAGGGGTTTATTTTATTATGATTATTGAAAACAATTATTGAAAATGGAATCAGAGATACACAATACTAGTTTTCTAATTAGTCCTACCACGCATCTCTTTCCCCTTGCGAGTCAATCGGGAAGTCATGGGGTAAGTCGTATGATTACTTTTGAATTGAAAATATGGAATAATGCAAAATGTTATCAAAGTATACAATCCTGGATTTCAAGACTAAACTAGAAATGAAAAAAAGGGAAAAATGAAAAAAAGTGAAATGGACACGGATCCCCCCTAGGGGGATGGGGAGCGGGATCGAAAGAGCCTACTCGAAATGATTCCTTTTTTTTTATTATTATTTACAATATCAAAAAACTAAATTATTCACTTTTCTCCTTGTTATCGGGGATCCAAAGGCTTACAAAAATCTTGTAACAAGCTGAAATAAAATCACAGTGGTGGGGGAAGCCTCCGGGAAGCTCCAGTTCGCCCAAGAGTCGGAAAACAAGTAGAGTCTCCTTCTATTTTTTATTAAAAATTCTAACAAAAAGCAAGAAATTAAAATCAAATGTGCCGAAAAAAACTTTGAAAGTGTTTTGGGTCACCACACAAATTATAAAAAAAACTAAGTAAAACTTGTCAAAAAGGGCTAATCTAGTTTTTCAAAAAGGAACCAAGGAAAGCAAGCTTTCCTTGGGATCCTAGCTTGCTGTTTGGGAAGCCAATGAGATATGCAATTTTCTTGCATAATATGAAACTTTAAATAATAGAAAGGGAAACTACCTTATTAGCAAGCTACAAATTTCCTTTATAATGCTTGTAAAAAAGAGGGTAATTTTAGCTAGATCTCTTCAAATATAAATATATGCAAAAAGGAATTGAGATCTAAACCTAAGAAAGGATCTTACTAACTAGATCTATATGTGATTTTCTTAATGAGACAAATCTAAGCAATAAGATTCTTTAATAGTAACCAATTTGAAGAAAATTTAAGATTTTGAAGGAGGAAGAGGAAAAGAGAAGTGCTTGTTGATGAAGCAGATCTATAAAAGAAACTTGTTAGTGAAGCACCGAGGGGCACACTCTTCAAAATATTTGTTGGAAAACTAGTGGAATCAAACCTGAACCACAACTCTTCCAATCACGGCAAACCTGTAAGCTAAATGTAATGAATATTAAATAAATTATTAAAATAGATTAGTTAATTATATGAAAGGGTGTAACCCTTCACGGTCAAGCCTATAAAAGGGTGAGCTTATTGTACGTTTTACCCATCATCTAATATATTATTTACTATTCATATTCATTATTATAATGATAGTTGGATTCGACTAACGGACAACCGAATTAGTATATGAAAGGGTGTAACCCTTCACGCTCAAGCCTATAAAAGGGCGAGCTTATTGTACATTTTACCCATCATCTAATATATTATTTACAGTTCATATTCATTATTACAATGATAATCAGATTAGACTAACAGAAAACCGGATTCGGTTGCTCCATTTGGTATCAGAGCCAGGTTCGCTCCTGCACTCTAAGCTTCGAATCGACTCATCAATCCCTCCTTGAGCTTGGACTCGGCTCATCAATTTTCAATTCCTTTGCTGCTCCATTTCTTCACCTGTCACTTCATCCCAAACCCTATCCAAATAAAAAAAGAAAAGAAACAAAAAAAAACCAACTTCTTCTCCCCACTGCCATTCTCCAACCCTCCCTACTTCTCCAATTGCCTGCATACATATTCTCATGTATCTCATATTCATCATGCTTGCATACTCCCTACTCTCACTTCTCTCTCTCCACCATAGAAATATCCTTCTCGCGATCTCCCTTCACATTCCATCCTCCTGCCAACATATTATTCCTCTCCTTCCCATTCACAATCTCCTCTGAGCCCAGCTCCGACCATCCCCATTTCTCTAGGCGCTTCTCTGCTCCCTCCACATGTTGCTCCCCTAACCTCGTCCTCTTTCCCTCGTGCTTCTGCACCCTCAACGCTGCCCTCCATCACGTCCACCTCTGCTGCACTAGCTGCCACCCCCTCCACTCACGCGACTCTCTATTCCTCGTTGTTCCTCTCCGCATCACTGCCAGCGCTGTCACTTCACACTACTCGCTCCCTCCACCTCCATGACCTGCAACCAAAAATCCACAACCTGCAACCATAAAACAATATATTAAAACATAATATAATAAATATATTATTTCAATATATTTACAATAATATATTTAAAACTAAAAACTAAAAAAATCAAATATTATATTTTTTTATTATAATATTTGTTTAAAAAAAAACTATATACAAAATATAATATAGTTTATAAAAAAATATAATAATAATAATAATAATAATAATTAATTAATTAATATTAGCCAAAATAGCGTTAAAATACACGCCTCCGCATACAACGTCCAAGACCATGGCGGAGCTAAAAGAAAAAATCGAAAAAATGGAGAAGTACATAAAGTCCCTTGCCGCTGACCTAAAATACGTGAAGGAAAAGATGCAAAATAACAATACATTACTCAAAGATGAGCTTATTGTGGTACTAGAAAGGAGGCTTGATGACAAACTTGACATCCTGAACGAAAAACAAAAAGACTTGGATGACAAAATGAGTACTGTGACGCAAAACATAAACACCATAACACAGAACATGAGCACCATGATGCAGAACCATAATACATTAATCCAGATGTTACAAAGGTTCATACCCAGTCCAGGCCACGTCAGCAGTCTAGACCTGCTAGATGCCTCATTTCATGTTGCCACCCAGGAAACACTCGCAAAGAATCAAGAAGATTTGCAAAAAGAAATAAAGATTAACAATGCGATACTTAAGCAATAGATAGAAACACAAGTACTGCCAGATATGGAGGCACGATTAAACAACAAAATAGACGCTATAAGTAATATAGTAGAGAAAAGAAAAACTAAAAAATCACCGCCAACAACGAAGCAATTCAGATATGTCACTTTCATCATCTAGCAGTTCCGAGCCACCATCAAACCATAAGGCAAAAGGAAATCAACGTCGTCCTTACAAAGTGCACCCACCTAAACAAAAAATAGAGTTGTCGAAATACAATGGGAGTGAAGACCAATGCGTTGCTTGGCTAAACAAGGCAGAAGAATACTTCGACATTTACAATATTCAATATGACGAGGAGAAGGTGAAATATGTGTCAATGCATATGGAAGGGTACGCCTATAATTGGTACTTATGGTGGAAGAGAGATCATTTTACCTACACCTGGAACTTGTTCAAAAATGATTTTTTTAATAGGTTTCAAGGAATCAAAGAAGATGAATTTTTCAGTAAACTTACCAGACTACAGCAAGTCGAAAACATTGAGCAATTCACTCATCAATGGGAATCCTTATCAACACAAGTATTTGGGTTGTCTGACAAGCAAAGAATCAAAACCTATTTAGGAGGTCTTAAAACACACCTCCAAAAAGAGTTAAAGTTACATGACATACCTAATGTAGAAGTAGCAAGATGTAAAGCAAAAGCGACAGAACGCAAATTGGAAGGAATAAAAACAAAAGGTGATAGCCATTATCGACAAGAAAAAGAGACACAATGTAGGTATTGTGCAGATACTTGGTCTCCCAGCCATCAATGCCACAAACCTCAATCATACACCTACGAAATGGAAAATAGATCAAAGTCAACTAACGATTACTCTGATAATAAAAAGAAAAAGAAGAAAAGCATATGTCGTCGATGCGGTGATGATTGGACCCCTGGTCACAAATGTAGGAACAATGAGACAATAAAGTGCAAAATCATCAATGGAAAGAAAGTGCAAGTCTCTGCACAAGAGACCTCATCCAATTCTAATACTGACATCGAGTCAGAATGAAGAACGACACTAGGAAAATACTTAAGCTTTGAGGACAAAGCTTCCTTAAAGGGAGTGGCAATGTAATGAATATTAAATAAATTATTAAAATAGATTATTTAATTATATGAAAGGGTGTAACCCTTGATGCTCAATCCTATAAAAGGGAAAGCTTATTGTACATTTTACCCATCATCTAATATATTATTTACTATCCATATTCATTATTACAATGATAGTCGGATTCGACTAACGGACAACCGGATTTGGTTGCTCCACTAAACAACAAATCCTGCAAACAAAACCATTAAATTTGAAGATACATATGAGAAGTAGATGATATAGCATGAAAATAATCTTATTTAGCATGAAAATATCAGCTCATTCAAACATATGTATCAAAATAGGAGTAAGTAAGATTACTTACAATGATCTATTCCTATGATTCCAATAATCATTCAGGCAGACAACAGTTTAATGCAAAAATTGAAAAAAATATCAGTTCACCTCAAAAGCAGCATGATAATGATCATCCACACATGAAAAGTACTCCACAATTTATCCTCCAAAGCTTCTCTTTATTTCAACAACTGATGATCAATACAATATTACAATACCAAGCCCTTCAATCCAGCTCTAACTAGCTTGGAAGAGGAAATCTGTGCTTTATTTATAACAAAAACCTAAAAACCCAGGCCCAGAGGGGTGCATGCATGACTGAAGGAGAGATTGCAGTTGAAAAAGAGATAAGCCAAGCCTGATCTGACGATGAACTGTGTCTGAACTGAATATGAACTAAGTCTGAACTGAGTCTAACTAGATGAACTAAGTTTAACTAGACTAGAACTACAAATCAGACTGACACCTCACTTAGTTAACTGAAACAACCAACAAATAACTCCCAGATTTGATCCACACGTGTGGAGGAGAGAGAAGGGAGGGCGCAACCCTAGCTTTCCATGTGCTTGATAGCTCCTCTTCAGTCTTAGTTCATGCTTTCAGTCAAGGAATGGTCATCTCTAGTCAATCTGAAGCCAATGAGACTGACTTCAGTCAAAACGGAGCAAAATCCACTAATTTAGGAATTTTGGATTTGCTCTATTATTTAATTAAATTTTAATTAAATTAATTAATATTTGACTTTGTTTGGATTTTCTCAACTAAGTGATGGAAAAATCACTCAAAAACTTAGGAAAAATGGGTTTGTGGGTTTACCGGGTGCTCTGAGTTAGAAAATGAGCACCCCCATGACTGAATATGACTTTTAACCTCACTTTATTACAAGACCAATATTTCTAATTAGACTATTAAAAAAATAGCCTTTTGTGGAAAAATTAAAATAAAAAAAGCTTAAAAAAATAAAAAAAATAAAAACCTAGGGGGACTTAGACATTTTCATATGACTCGGCCATAATGCCTAGCATGTTTATACATTGGCACATAGACTCTAATAACCTCAATAGGCCTAAATTTCAAGATGACCACGCCAACTTTGGAGGTATTGAGTGAAAAAATAAAAAATTATCAGTCGTTTATTCAACAACCAATAATAACCAAGCAAAAAAAACACCCTGGACTGATCAGATTGACAAATAAAGTCTAAGAGACCGAGTCTTTTATAGAAATTATTATGATAGAACATCTATTACAACTCCCCCAAGGGGGTATGAAGATGTGATATAGTACAACAAAGTTTCCCAGAAGCAAGACTAAAGGTCTTCTGAATTCTGAACAAGTTATCCTTGTCCGGTTCACCAGGCTCACTTGATGAAAAACCACTAAGTAAAAATTAGGTGGTAACAAGTAGTAATCATAAAATACAATAGGTCTGCTCAAAGACCAACCATATACTTACACAAAGTAGAATCATCTGGATCCAATCCAGAATAAAGTTTCTCTAAACTAGAAACCATGGATTTTTAAATCCTTCACATACAACATTATACAACAAATGTGTAATAACATGCAAAAAGAAAGACTTATATTTTCTTTCACTCTTCAACATTTTCTAACTTCTTGAATCTTATGTTATCTAGAGAAGTTCTTTGTGAGATTGCTATTCTTTGTGATGTTCTTCAAGTCATGATCACTTTCTCAGTGATCCTTCTCTTTGAAGCACCTCAACTACCTCTCCGAGAGGTTTCAACTGTTCTCTAACAGTCCAGACTATAAATAGTCTATGATACTTTTGACCGTGTCTCTTCTCATGTGGATTCTCTCCACAATATATCACAAACCTTGGATTCCTAAGTCATGTACGATGACTAACTGGTGGGGACTTTATCTATTTTCTCCTATGAAGACACATCAATACTCCATCTTCAACTAGAGGAGTTATTATGTACTATACCAAGCTTGTCCCAAATAGAGGCTTAGAAAGAATGTTGGCAATGCTGCTCATATATGGATATGTACCATGTCTCAAATATAATTGACTAGAACCCTCAAAATATTTATTGCTTTTCAACATGCTCTATATAGAGCAACACATGTGATCTTCCTCGATCACTATATTAGTCATATTTCATATACTTTAAAACTCTATTTCATTGATGAAGATATATATGAGTTTCACATACACTTGGACCAAGTAGGTACCACAACACATGCTTTGTATAGGTATACGTACAAACTTCAAAGCACATAACAGATCCTAGGACTTGTGACTAACCAAATACATCTCAACTGACTTGAGATCCTCCAAATATGAAATACAAATTATTAAATTTCATATTTACCTTCATATGTGTGACCATGGATTTGTAGTCCATCATCCTGAAATTCTTCAGGCTCTTTTACTGCACATTTTCCTTAACTGAGGAAAATATTTTTTTGGTGACTTCTGAGCTTCCTTTTGAATATGAGGATCATGCATATCTCCTTTTTATAGGAGGTACATCAACAAGTTACACTGGTTCTTTAGGAGCTAGTGAGACTAGCAACTCCCTCTCACCATGTAAATGTGAGAATAATAATATGGGTCCTCCATCAAAGAGACATATGCTCATCTATATATGAAGCTCTTATTTTACACATGAATCTAAATAAGATAGAATATCTTCAGGAGTCTTCACATCTATCAAAATATAATTAATCCATCTATTTTGTGTACTTCCTAAGAGACATAGGAACCTCCCGAATTGTTCTCTTTCAGGATCAACCATCATAATGACCCCACACTCTTGTCCTTCTTTACTTGTAGGTAAGGGCATATTAATTTTTCCTACAAGAAAAATTACTCTGATAGTTAGAACCATTTCATACTCATGAATTGTATTCACATTAAATACTTTCAATATACTGATAAAGATTTACTTACTTATGTACATATATTGACCAACCAATTTATCATAACCCATTATAATCTTATGTATTGATATGAAGCCCTATATCAGTCATATATCTGTCCAAAAATTCATTTTATGAAAGAAATATACAACCCAATGTTCATATCTCATGAGGTAAGCATGAAGCCCTCTATCTAGCCAATCATGTAGTCTTATGTTCACAGTTTATGAAACAAACAAACTTCCCTAAATATTATTTCTTATAAATGATGTTTTCAGCCTTATATCAGTCCTACATAAGTCTTATAGCATTCTTTATATAATCTCACAAAATTTGGACTTATGATATTGATAACATTCCAATAGAGATAAGAGCAACAATGTATATGCTAAACACAATTCCAAGTTTGGGAATATAGATTGTAATAAAACAAAATCTGATTTTATAAAAACATATGATAATTAAATAATCATGCAGCCCAACATTCATCAATCATGTCCAACATTCATATCTAATGAATCAATCATGCAGTTCTATATTTATGAAATAAGCATGCAACTCTATATTCATATATTTATGAAACAATCATGCATCCTCTATATTCATATTTTATAAAATAATCATGCATGCTCTATATTCATATTTTATAAAATAATCACGCATGCTCTATATTCATATCTTATGAACAATCATGCATCCTCTATATGACCGTGATGAAAACATTCAAAATCATATAGATCTAAATAGCATATAATAAAAAAATTTGGGTACTTATCGTTTTATTGTTTTGAATGCTCCCTCTTGATCTCTGCTTCCTTGTGGAGATTACTGTAGTCCCTCAGTCTTGATCTCTTTGCAAATTTGAGTGCATGCAGGAGGTAGCTATCTCTTCATGGAGAAATTGGATTCCATGCAAACTGAAGTGAATGTTCTTCTTTAAAAAAATTTCTTCCAACTATCATCCTCTTCTTTGGATGAGATCTCAACTCTAAGAGGATCTCATTATACACAATATCCATTGAATAATGATAATATCCAACTTATAGCTCTTGGGGTTGTTCCATCAATTGGTCCACTTTGGGAAAATGACCATAACACGAATTTTGAGAATTTGATCTTCAAATACCTGATTGTATATCTTAAACAATTGCGTATTTTCAAAATATTCTTGTGACTAAGTGAAATTGGCCAATGTCAAAAGTGATTTTTTAATAGTTTTTTCTGATTCCTCACGGATTGATCAAAACATATCCATGAAAGTTGTCTCTTGAAAAGTGATGAAAATGTTGCATATTGATTTTCTCTTTAATTCTCCCTGCATAAAGAGTCATAACTCACTGAGGTCAAGTAAACATATAGATCATTGTCCTCAAGAATGATTCACACTCTTGCCTTCAATTTGGAAGTATCTTCAAATTGGACTTCCAGTTGGATGGAGATCGATGCCATGGCTCCAAGCTCTTTGCTCAATGCTTCTCAAGATCACGTAGGATTTATTTGCTTGTGCAAACTAAGCTCTTGCATTCCCTTTCTTTGATACCATGTTAGTGATTGAGAAAAGTATGAAGAAACTTGAACTTTAAAACTTTAATCCATAATAACAGTGCATATCAATCACAACAATAATTCAAAGATATAAATCAAACCATAGAACAAAGGATATACCCTGGGAAAACCCTTCACTGATTCAGAGGATGAAAAAACCCAACAAACAATCTTAGAGTATGATAGATTAGTAGAAGAGAATGATTACAACATAATAGTATATTTCTTTCACCAAGAGCACCAGAGAGTGGAGATCGAATGGAACACTGTATCTAACTTTCCAAGTGCATATCACTTTAATAACAAGTCTAATTAGGTTTTACATAAAAAATAAAATGGTTGCATGTAGCAAAAACTTGTTAACAGTTAGAACACTGATCCATATTTAATCATGCACTCCATACTGATATGGTTTCAAGATGGAACTCCATAATTATCTCCCACAAGAAGATATGCGCCTTCCATTAATTAACTAACTCTAACTGAGTAGTTAACTGAGTTGAACTGAATGTAACTGAGCTGAACTGAATGTAACTGAATATAACTGGATGTAAATGAACAGAACTGAATGTAACTAAACATAACTGAACAAAAAAGAATGTAACTAAACAGAACTGGTGCATCTCCATCCGTGTTTATTTACAATAACCACTTGCATAAATTAAGGAGTTGATTCCTTAATTAACTGAACTTGTTTACCATAACTAATACTCAATTGATATCTAATCAATTTCTAGTTTCCTTGGTGGAAACATATGCAATTCAAATTCTCTCTCTATCTCTGTGCTTATATTAAATATCTCTGCATGGTCCATATGCATTTTCATTAATTTAATCATATCATACTCGTAAGATCATTTTTGAACCTATGATCATATGTATTTCCCTAGGTCATATAGTCATATGCTAAAGTAAATCAGTCTAGGGGTAGCTAATCCCTAAAGAAGACTTGTAGCACCAGTTGACCATGACTAGCCATACATCACATAGTGTATCTAATTTAACACAGTAAAGTACACCACCTCACAACATGAGGATATTTGTAAAACTTGATATTACTCACAAGTCTACTGCATCACCACCTCAATCATATGAGGATATTTGTAGGACTACACAAGTCTACTGCATGACCACCTCAATCATATGAGGATATTTGTAGGACTACACAAGTATGCTGCATCACCACCTCAATCATGTGAGGATATTTGTAGGACTTTATATGACTCAAAATTCTACTGTCTTAATATTACTCACAAGACTCAGCTTGATATTACTCACAAGCTTTACAACGTCACCACCTCAATCATATGGGGATATTTGTAGGACATGATATCACTAAGAAGTCTACTGTCTTGATATTACTCACAAGATAGGAGAATGACTCCTGATGCTATAATCTCAACAAAATAGGATGGAAAACTTACTGACGGCCCTAGGATTTACTGAGAGTAAAGAGGATCCCAACCTTTGCTTCAAGGTTGAAGGAAGAAGACCAATGATGCTCCTGTTATATGTCAATCACCTGTTCCTGACAGATGAAGAGGAACTCGTTAAATATGCAAGAAGGAGACTTGATACGAAGTTATAGATGCAAGACATAGGGATGATGCACTACTTATTAGATGTGGAGGTGTGCGAGAATGTAGATGGTATTTTCCTTGGTCAAGGAAAGTATGCAGTGGAGATTTTGAATAAATTCAGAATACTGGACTGCAAGGTGATAGCCACACCTATGGAATGAAACTTGAAGCTACTGAGTGATGCTTCATCAGAGTCAGTTGATGCCACAATGTATTGTTAGATGATTGGATCATTGATTTATATGATGAATACGAGGCTAGACATATGCTTTGTTGTGAACACCCTGAGCCGGTTCCTGATGGATCCAAGACATGTTCACCTGGTTGTTGCAAAGAATGTAGTGAGGTACCTGAAGGGTATAGTTGAGTATGGGCTCAAGTATGATACCAATAAAAAGACTAGCTTGCATGGTTATGCTGATTTATATTGGGCAGGTAGGGCCACTAAGAAGAATAACACTTTGAGTTGCTTCTTCAGTTTGAGATCTAGTATAGTCTAATGGTTTGGAAGGATGTAGTATTGCATGGTGCTGAGTACAGTCGAGGAAGAAAATCTTGTCTCTTGCTCGACTATTTGTGAGGTAGTATGTTTTTTTGAAAGATACTATTTAATTTCATTGATATGACTTGCATTTTTATATGATGTATAGAGGAGCAGTGAAGCTCCAGTATGTGATCTAGATTGATACCTCTCAAAAGGGGCAGTGATGAGTTCTATCATAGTTGGTGAGACAGGTTGTTTGAGCGTAAAATCCTGGCGAATCTCGTAGGTTACTCAGATGTAATAATTCATGTAGGTTTTCCTCAGATGTCATCAGTCCCAACAAAGCTCATAGGTTATCCTTGGACATAATCAATCCTAATGTGATTCTATTCTAGAAATATCCAAAGTGAATCTCGAGTACTTCAGAGAAGCATGGCACAATCCAGAATGAGACTTCTAGCATAGATAGAGAAGACAGGTTGTCTGAGCGTAACATCCTGGTGAAGGTCAGAGGTGGCTTAGATGTAATCAGTCCTATATTTTATCCTTGGATAAGTCCTGGCGAAGCTCATAGGTTATCCTTGGATATAATTAGTCTTGGTGTTATCTATGCTAGAAATAACGGATGCACGATATCTCACATGGGAAATGAGACTGGTTATTCGAATGTAAAGACTGATCCCTAGCGTGATACATAATTCATTTGAATGTAATATGTCATGTGGGTTGTTTGAGTGTAAATACTAAGCCTTGGAATGGTACATAGGCTACTCAGATGTAATATGTCTTGAATTTTATTTGAACGTAAAAGATCCTGGACGCAGGTTGTTCAGATGTAATCCCTTGAAAGTTGAACAGAAGATTGTAAAAAGGTCCTGGTGTTGCAGGTTGTTGGGTCTTAATTTGTTCTACCATATATATGATATCTATGAAGTTCCCATGTTGAGATGATAAGGTATTGAATCACGAGGAGGTGCACCTAGGAGGTTCTACTGATAGAACACAGGTTGACCGTGCAGAGATGTAATGCATTGAGTTGTGCTCCTTGAAGGTTCTCACATAGTGATAGAAGTATGATTGTCTTGGTGACATCCTGACATGTTCCTATGTTGAGAGAACAAAGGTGGTCTGCATCTGATTTGTGATATGTGTGCTTTTTTTACAGGACAAAAGAGATCATCTGGATCTGACGAGATGAAGGTAGGAAACGTAGGTTATTGCAGTGGAAATGTAAAGAAGATCGTGTAACATAGCTACGTGATTCGATTCGATGAAGGTAGAATACACAAGATATTTCCATGGAAATGTGAAGAATATCCTGGACAGATTCTACGTGAAGGATTTCTCGAGATGTGATGAAGACCTGTCAGAGGGATAGGACTACATACAACATGAAAAAGGGTTGGTACTGTAGGAACTTCTGATGACATATAGTATGGGACGATGATCAAATTATAAGAAGATGATGGCAGCAACTATGATGAAGACTCTAGGATTCTGTGATGATGACGATGTGATTAAGACCTGACTAGATGTGTTAATGACTGTATAGAGAGAAAATGCCTTCCTAGTGAAGAGGGAGTGTTGATGTATTTGTAACTTCAGAAGATACTCTGATATATATTATCATTGTATGTTTTTGTACCCCCATTGGGGATGTGTGTTACCACTTTACGTGATGTCTAAATTGTGTCTAGACCTTGAGGTACAACCTCCATTATAATTCCGGGAAAAAGTTGTAACATCATGTAATATGTACTTGTAGTCTCTCTAGGAGAAATGGGACCCATGTGAGATGACATGTAGGATCGAATGCTATATTTGGTTAGGGACTTAAAAGCGTATAAATAGGGAGGCACTCTCCCTCATTTACACACACCTCTCACACTCTCAAGGGCGCATGAGAGAAAGAGACAGTCAGAGGAGGAGAGATATATAGATGTTGAATACTTCTTATTACTAATTTTATCATATTACTATTTTGAAGGAGTTTGTGGGGTTTCCTTCTTTATGGTTTCCCTGATGAAAATATTTTTTTCACGTGTATATTTTATATCTTATGCATTTTGTTGTAATTGTTATTCTTTCATATAAAGATCCTATATAATATAATCATATCTTAAGAAGAAATAACAGTCGCGACCCTAGGTTGTACGTTGTTTCCACGGGGGCTTCACTTGTTGACCAATATCCTATCACGTTAGTTCATATTATGGGTTTTAAAATTATTAAAAATTGAACCAATATATTGCAAGTATTGGGGGTATGAGGGGTTTAAGGTGGGGCTGGGTAGGGTGGTTTATAAGGATTGAGGTATAAAAAGGGGTGGGGAGGAGGTTTTAAGTATTGGGAGGGGGTTTTAAAAAAAAGAGTTTGGGTCAATATCGCTGGAAATTAAGGGTATTCTTTAATATCCCATGATCGCACGTGCTATGTGAGATGTTCACTAAGTGAAGTCCCCGTGGTTGTTTCAACTTTCTCCTTCTTCTACTTTATCATGGTTTGAAACAATATTGTTGGTGCCTTTTTCGTCAAACACATTTCAACCTTCTACATTTCTGAGTCAGTTCCAAACCCAACCTCATATTCAAATATCACTCAACTTACTCGTATTGAATCACAAACATACTAGATTGATCCGTCATTAACGCCTCTAACCTCTTGGCCTTCAACTAACCAAGGGTATTGTTTACCTCATCCATTTTCAACATCTTTCCAACTCGACTAGTCCTCTTACCAATATCCCATCTCGAATTATCAAGTACGAATTCCATCCTTTGACATAGAGGTCATCAACTCTCCTCCAAGAAAATTCAGTCATCAAACTTCAACTAAAAATATCAGGTCTTGATGCCCATGCATTTGTCTTCTAGGGTATGAAAGAACTATTCCCTTGGTTCTTCAATATTTCCAACTCTTACTTTGGGATCCATGTTGCTTCTTCTAGAATTCTATATTTTTAATGGACCATATGTTGACACAGACCTGTCGACAGGATTTCACACTTTGCCGACACTCCCAACTCAACGATCTCCCTAAGCACTGGCCTAGACAGGTTTTACCCTGTCCAGCAACACCTACGAAGTAGATGAAGTCTCACCGGATATGTTCGAGGGAAAACTATCAGAACCATGTTTATATAGTAAGAAGGAGGGTTTTTTGCATCTACTTTTCAGCTATCGCATTATTAACAGATATCCAGCTATTGGTTCTACTATTACTTATTCATATCATAAACCATCAGATTGCATCAACACATTAAATTCCAGCAATATATTTACTTGCGAACAATTTGTTGACGCAATCTATTGGTTTATGATATAAATAAGTAACAGTAGAACCAATGCATGGATCTATGTTAATGGTGTGATAGTTGAACAATAGATGCACAAAACCCTCCTTCTTATTGTAGAAATGTTGTTTCGACAGTTCTCCCTCAAACATCTCGGGTGAGGCTTCATCTACTTTGCAGGTGTTGCTGGATAGGGTAAAACCTATATAGGCCAGTGCTCAGGGAGATCGCTGAGTTAGGAGTGTCAACATATTGTGAACTCCTGTTAACAGGTTCTTCTTCTGCTCTACATGAGCTTCTGGTGTTCCTCTTCTTCCGTGTAGGTGACTTACGCCGATTGGACCCCCTCTTTTTTTGTGTAATTGGTGATGATCCCATCGACATGCTAGCAACCTCCTCCTCAATTGGCATGCGAATGACTGGTGAATCCCTAATACTCCCACTTCAAATCTCTTGCACCATTGCCACACTCTAAATTATCCACAACGTCTCAACAAACTCTCGACTATGCTATTCAATCTGTCTTGACTCTCCTCACTTAACAATCATAATGGTTCCTTCAAGCCGCACCCCGCCAACTCTTATGGTATGGGATCACCTGTTTGAAATATTTCGTAATAATCATGAAAAAATCCGCCACTCATCACTGAAATATGTCGTCGATCCTCTCAATCTAATAGTCATATTCACCATAAAAGCGCGTCTCATCTAGCGACGCCGCCATTCGACTGATTTAACTACTACATTAACTACCCTATTTGACCCTCTCGCGTCCTTACAGACGTCGCCAAACCGCTTTCTTGTTGTGATTCTAACACTTTTTCTTGTGCTACCATTGGTTTCCAGTGTGCTAACCTCCTTAGTACGACCTCATGCATTTTTTTTATTGCGCAATGCCTCAAGCATTGTGTCACACTAGGCCCACCCTGTAGGGCTTGAGACGGTTTCCATTCACTAAATTTGGGTACATCGTACCATCTAATTGTTTTGACTGTACCACACCTCTGTTAGTAATGAAATTGATCACATAAGGACCTAACCAATGCATTTGCAACTTACCTGGATGGTTCACAAACTTACTGTCATATAGAAGCACCATATCTCCTTGTTGAAAGTGCTTGTTCTTGATGTGTCGATCATGCCATGCTTTCTGGCGATCATTCTCAACACGCTGATGAAATCCTGTGAGGTACTGATCTTCTTCTAGCTGTACCAACTAATTTAGGCTCTCTTCCAGTGCTCCGGTTTCATCCATTCATGTCGCTAAAAACTGAAATAGGTTCTCATAATAATCATCAACCGTTCCCACCCTGAATAGATGCGAATTGGGTAGTATGTCCTTGATGTTCACTGGTTCTTCACCTATCTCAATTCGTGACAAATGTTCAGGTCCTACATTTAAGCGACTAGGATTCACAATGATTTCAAAATCAAACTCTTGGAAGAGGAGAAACCAATGACATATCTACCCCCATGACACAGGTTTTTACTAGGTGTTTCAATGCATAATGATCAATGGAAATATTGAAATTTCCTCCCAACAGATATTTTTGAAACTTCTATAATGCATAGACCATTTCCAACCCTTCTCTCTCAGTCGTTGTATAATTCCTCTCCGTAGATGACAAATTTCGACTGGAAAAATAAATCGGATGATCAATATCCCCTTCGCTTGGTTGTGCCAACAACACTCCTAACGCTATTGATGATGCATCGAAATGGACATGGAATTCCTTCATCTAGTTAAGAAATACCAATATTGGTGTTGTGACCATCTTTTTTATTCAAAGTGTTGAGACTCCCCCGACACTCGTGACTCCATTCAAACTACATATCTTTCTTCAACAACTTCTCCATCAGGTTTGTGATCGTAGAGTATCCTTTTATGAACTTCTGATAATATCCCATATGGCCTAGTGTCGCTCTGATCTATTTCACATTCGTCAGTGAGGGAAATTTAACAATGAGTGCAATCATAGATGGATCAACCAGCATCCCTTCCTTACAGACAACATGCCTCAACAAAATCCCGAACAACACACAAAATATGTATTTCTTTGAATTTAGTGCAATCTAATGTTATCGACACCACTGCAACATTAGTCGCAGATTGGAAAGATGATCCTTTACAAACACATACATTGTCCAATCATCCATGTATACCACCAAAAACTTTTGAATAAAGTATTTAAACACAACCACTACGATCTTGGAGAATATCACTGGTGCGTTATTGAGTCCAAATGACATCACTATGTACTGAAAGCATTGCCATTTAGTTATAAACATTGTCTTATGCCAATAATCCTTTGCAATCTTGATCCGGTGATATCTAGAAAAGCCATCGATAAATGAGTAGATTTCCTGACCACCTACCCCTTCCAATGCTTCATTAGTAAATGGTGTTGGGAACAGATCATGAAGGCATGCGTTGTTGAGCTTAGAAAGATTGACACATATCCATACCTCACTTGTCTTCTTATATTGTACTACCATTGGAATGATCCACTCCGATTCTTCGACTGGTTCTATGATTATTCCCCATCCAACATTCTAATGAGCTCATCCATTACTCTCTCCTTGTATCACAGATTCAGGATATACAGTCATTTCTTCACAGGATTTGCATCTATATTCAGTGGGATTTTCATTTCTCCCAAATCTTGTAAGATCCCTTTCATTTCAATTTGTTTTGTCGGAAACAAGTCTGGAAACTCATGCAACATATCGATGATATTTTCCATAGTTTCTTCATCCCAATAATCTCCAATATTTTTAAATTTGGTTCCTCCTCTGTCCCAATGTTGACATTTCAAATCTTCAATGGTTGATGAATTTTCTTTATCGGCATCTTTGGTACCGCGATATTCTGATATCCTTCTAGTTATGGAATATTGATGTTCATTGGGTCATCACCATCATTACACCCTCTGTTACATTGTAACACTCCATTATCGACTACATTATTGGTACTTCATGAGATTCCACTAGATATGTGACTGGAACTACCTCCAAAACAACATCGTGGATATGGTGTAATACAGTATGAATTACTAGATCAACATCCACAAAACTTAAGGTATGGATGAAACATATCGACAAGTCCTCCCATGTCATTATCTCTCTTCGAAGCTCAGCTGGTACATACCACTATCGTCACATTTCATCCAATGTGTGTACAAAAGCATGTACCCTCTCATACTTTAGTCATGACACCCACATGGTATAACATGCAATCAAATGATTGCTAGGATCATTGTGCCCATCATACTTGTCTACTTGATAGTGATCTTCTTCATTGAATCAGACTTCCATCAAATTGTGACACAACGACCACCCATTGATTGATTTCTTGTGTGTCTCCCACCAATGTGTTGGAGTGGCCTTCAATTCTTCATCCAATGTCAATAGTTGTTGTGGTTCCGAGACCCTGTCTTTGAAATAAGAAAGAAATTCAGGAAAGTTTGGCAATCCTTCATATGTCAGTAGCTCGAAAACCTTTGTTGCAACTCGATGTAGTGACTGAGAGATCCTTCTAGAATTCCAAATCGATATTTCATTCATCTGATTTTGCAAATTTTCCAGTGCATCATCAGAATTCGATGATGCAGAGCTAGAGCTTCTCCAACCTAGCTCTCCATATGTAGTGGGATGGACATAATATTCTAAAATGTTGTACACATGGTCCCATCCTCCTACAAATTCTTCCTTTATTGGTTTGACACACCTTCTTCCTTTGCTTGGATCCATCGAGTTTATGACTCTGATATCGTGGTTTTCAAAGATCATCACGCGCTTCTTGAATTTGATCACCGCCAAGCTATATTTATCCCATCTGATCCCCAGTAATGCGGGATATGAGATTCCTTCATCAATGATCTCGATGACATCGAAATGCAAATATTTCCTCATTCCTTTGACTTCCACCATTAAGCGTGGTACTCGTCCAATCGACGACACCCTTTCCTGATTAGCCAGTCACAGTTGCATAGGGGACCAAACCAACTGTGGTTTCCCCATATTCTCCCATGTATGCTTTTTCAGAGTGTTGACATCTGAGCCTAGATCCACATCATAATTCCCAATACGGACATTCATCCACATCTCCTTTCCAATTTTCTTCTTATGTAGAGAATTCAAAGTAGACTAATGTCGGCCCTTCCTTGGTCAAAGTAGCAAACTTGCGATCTCAGCTAGTGCATCAGGATATTTTTCCAGGGACAGACAACATTCAAAGAAATTTTGTAACATACCATGTTTCTGGAATGGTCCTACTAGTAGTGTTGAATAAAAAACATGCGACATTTCATAAATAGGAAACTTATCTGGGTGTCTTTTGATGATATCACATGCTTCAAAGAAGATATCCCTCTTAGTGTCGACATCAAATTGAACTTTCTTCTAACCCGTCAATCGAACTTGTGGGATCGGACCATCATCACCTGTTGTCGCACCTCCATGAGTAATGACACCAACATCAGCATGTTGAGCCCTAGGTTCCACTGATATTTTTCCAACTGTTGGTCCTTGGTTCTGATTTGGTGGTAGATTCACTAGTTGGTTCACATTTTGATTCACATTCTGATTCTGGTTTTGCAGTGGTGGAACATTCTTCACTTTCCATGTTTCAATCAAATTTGGACAATATTTAACTATGTGATTTGTAGTAGTACAATAGGTACAATGCGACTCCAGGTTTGGAAAATATCACTGACAGTGCCCCAACAGTCCACAATGGTAACATTGCACAGGTCCACAACCTCGTCCTCCTCCTTGACCAAAACTTCTGCCTCATCCTCCTTGGAATCCTCTGTGAAATCCTCCTTGCTGTTGATTAAAATTTTGTTGTTGCGGTGGATTTGGCCATGGTTGAATATACTACGGTTGAGTATAATGCGGCTGCTGTGGACCATACTATATCTATTTATACCATGGTTGTGTTGGAACAAACTGCGGAGGTGGTACAAACTATGGTTGTATATGTGGTACAAAATGTAGTTGTGGTTGTACCACATGTAGAGGCTGTTGTGGTGGCGGCCTCTTCATCGATCGGTGTTCTTTATCCCTTCATGTAATACACATCCATCATCTTATCATGGAGCAAATCATATGCTCGACAATCCTTGTCTTCGTGAGAAAAATATTGACAAAATTACAATACAAATTTGTAGGTTTGGATACCATCTTCTGAAGATACACATAGTATTCATGTCGATGTCCATAAACTTGACATATGCGATAGCATGGAATGAAACCTTGACTTAGTAGATTTGCAGCTCCCGACAACAAATAATTTCAAAAATATGGGCATTGATCCTTATGGTGTCCTTCCACATGACATCGAGTACACCATATTTCCTCACAATGTTTCCTCCCCTTCTTGATATCTTGCAATTGGATCGTCAAGTTCGCCAATTGCGATTGCGTCTAATTCATTCGAACTCCAGTTTCTCTGACTAGAGAGCTTCCAACTTCATTGTGATCTCCAGAGCCTTGATTTGTGTCACAACCTTCTTCTGCATTAATGCCATCCTGATATGTGGTGTTAACGCCATAATGAACCACTACTTTTGCTATACATCACTCATTCCAAAAATTACTTTCTCCATCAATGTATTAAATCATTGATTGAAGTCCCAGACTGATTCGTTTGGATATTGCTCGATATCCTTTAGTTCCGTGATATATTGCAACTCAAACTTGGGTTTCCTAAATTCTTTAATTGATCTGGTTCTTATCTCTAGCAGAGTATTCATTGGACTCCCTATGGGAACTTGTACAAAATTCATGTACCAGTCCAGTGCGTGACCTCAAAAAGTTGTCTCCAACTGACCTTTATTAACATCATCATCCTAGGATTGCTTTACAGTTAAAACTAATTTGCATAGAAATGAGTATTGTTCAGGATCCTTGGTCCCGTTCCCATGAGACATAGGTAACTTTACATCATCACCTGCCATCCTAGGCCTTCCTCCTATGTTCGCAGATTCTGTACTGTTAGTGTGTTGATGACATGTCGGACAATTTGGTGTCAAACTGGTATTTCTTCTTGAGTGTTGTTACGGAGATAAATTCCTATGGCTTGGGGCACCACAACAGACAGCTTGACACTAGAAATCAATCTTTCCTAATATGTAATAGAAATAAAATGTCTAACACTAAAGGATCAGGCCTCGTACCTTATTCCAAACGGTTGAAGTAGATCCCCGTTGATCTTTCCAATCTTCAGCTTGAATTGCTATATTACTTCCTCAACAACAAGTAAACAATACAAGCATTCTATATATCATGGTGTTAGATCTATTCTAGCATATATAATCAATAATGTAAAAGCATTTGACATAATCCCATGGATAAAATATTCATTCAAATACACATCATTGGACAGGAAAAGATATTTCTATTAATATAAATCAGAGATTACAAGATACAACCTCTGACGGCACGTCTGCGAACCAGAGAAACTGAATCCCCCACTTGGGCCTCCACCACTTCAATCCTCCATCTCTTGATAGCAAGCTCACAAGAAAAAGGCAAGCTTGGGAAGAACACAAAAGTGCTCCAAGGGACAAAGGGATGCAGACTCAAGCATAAGTTCTGGAAACAATGGACTATAACTTCATTGCTCTCAATTCTCTCTTATGCCTTCAATGTACCAAGGGGTTCCTTATATAGCTTTTCAAAGGGGTAATCAAAGGTCGAATCCAAGCAATCTCAAGTCATAGGGAAGGCCAGGAGTTAGACGAGTCAGATCCATGTCAAGGAAAACTCCAAAAGGATTTGGATTATGCAGAAATCCCGATGTATGCGGTTTTAGTGGTCAAACCTGCGTATGTACCCGCTTATATGGTTAAAAGTCACGTATAGCATTTTTCATGTGTTTTTAGGGATGATCAAGGAAACATCAAAGGACAAAAAGTGGTCCATAAGGTCTAAGGAGTCTGCAGTGGGACAGGGGAAGGCCATACAAAGTGTGATTCACCTAGAGTGGTGAAATCCGCTAAAACAGATGCCCCCTAATGTGTGAGGTCAGAGGGGTCATACGATGGCCGAAATACATTATAAGTCCATCCCAGAAGTGGAGTGATGAAGGATCCCAAATGGAATACCAGCCACCCAATCATCATAGTACAATAATACAACTCTGCATATAACTGCAAATACATATAGCAGTCCCGGATACATAAGAGTACAATGGCCATGATACATGATGTCACATATGTGGTCATAGCCATGTACAATATACATAGATCAGAATCTCCATGATGAATATATACAAAGGACCATGATCTCCAAAATGGCTGAAGATATACAATAGATCAAGATCTCCATAGTGGCTGGAAATATATGACATACACTGGAATCAAGTCACGAGAGCTGAAATCTCATGAACACTGGCATGATCAAGGAGGTAGCATATAAGAGATGCCACCAATCTGGAAGGTCTTCTACACAAATTGCTATGAGTACATGTCCTACTATGCGAATAGAGGTGTCAAGGTCGAGCATAGTAGTCCATCGTCTGATTACCAGTCATTAATGTATACCGTTAACAGACGCGAGATCACCCACCGATAATGAAAATGGGAATCAAGGTACTAGAGTGAAAACTAACAAGTGTGAATAAATGTGTTGAGTTCGAACACTTGAGAGGATCCATCGATCAGGGGACATTGATGTATTCCCAAGAAACTATCGATGGCGAGAGAACCTGCCACTAATGACTGCAAGTCTCAAGGCACTCAAAATGACTCTAGACTCCAATCCCAGAATAAATGATCTGAATTCGATGGGATGAAATCCGCTGGAAGGAGGGAATTAAGGCATCCCCCATCATCCAACATGAGGTACTCAGCAAAGCTATATAATGTGGAAGGACTTTATCATAAGGTGCACGAACCAGTAACTATACCGGGAATGGACGACATGCAAAGTCAAGATGATTGAGGAATGGCCGACTCAAGTTTCAACTTCCTTCGAACAAGAGCATAAAGGCATATGGTGACTGAATGAAGGCAATATAGACTCAATATACAAACTAGGACATCCCTGTGACACAAGAGGCATCAACAGAGGCTCCATGGGGACTAGAAGCTTAACCAGTCAGTGGAGATAAACTCAGGTAAACGAGTACAGCTCCAGAATTCAAACTATAACCCAACCAATGGATGTGATATAAAGTGCTTTGTTCGAAGGCGACACGACTCGACACCTGCCAAAGATAACATCTTTCCTTCTCCGGCTTTTTGTTTTTTTTTTTGTTTTTTTTGGACTTTTTCAGTTATTTGAAAATCTTGAAAAAAGAATAAACTAGATTTATAGTTACAAACTAAGAGGAGATGAGTGCCATAATGGAAAAAAAACTAGTTCCAAGTAGTGGAACATACCTATACTTAATGCAAGGATACATGTGTAGGATATCGACACTCGGGGAAAAATCCCCTCCCGGTAAAAGGGAATCAAGCTGCAAAGGATATAAAAAATGGCTCTGCATGGCTAAACATGAGACAAGATTGAGATATATGGCTGAAACACAATGTCAAAAGAGCCGGCATAAAGCTTAATGAGGCAGGAAAATCTCATGATAATGCATTCACAACTTGAAATGAGGGAGTCCCAGGGAAAAGGCCAGCATAAAGTTCAAGAGGAGTATGAAGCTCTTGCTCAAGGACATGGCGGGACTAAAAGGGACTCCCAGACCTAAGAGAGGACTCATAGCATGGGTACCAAATGCAAAAGAGAGCTAACTAGGACACCCATCTAAAGGAAAGCTCTACCATTCACATAGTACCATTTCTAACAGCAGTATGAAGGTTCTGTGATACCATGGAATGGGTTCGTACCTAAGGTTCAGATGCAACGGTCATAAGGCAATGCATAAGTGCAAGCAGATGTGAAATCCTAACCTATATTCCAGTTCAGACATAATACCTATGATAGGCATGAACGGGTCGAAACCTCGGAGAGAGTGTACAAAAACTGGACCCTACATGACAACCGTATTAGTACAAAACAACCCAAAATAGTCAATAAAGAATCCAAACTATATGATATAGGGAGGAATGATCATGAAAACAGCACCCAAAGGAAACAATGTGGTGAACGATGAGACATAAAAAGGAAAATAAGGTGTAGGCCCAACATTCACGCATACACTACCACCCTAGTGAGGGTGACCACTAGTGTAAAGACTGAGCGAAGGGAAAAAAATCCTCCACAAATGGAGTAGAGGATGGAATATGACCATTCCCAAATCTATGAGCATGGAAAGGGGCTTTGATGCCCCCAAGTCTGACACCAGAGTCTGTACTAGGACCAAGGATGGGTGATAAGATACCAGGCATGCCGAACCAATTCTGTTACGGAGAGAAATTCCTATGGCTTGGGGTACCACAACAGACAGCTTGACTCTAGAAATCAATATTTCCCAATATGCAATAGAAATAAAATGTCTAACACTAAAGGATCAAACCTTGTACCTTATTCCAGACAGTTGAAGTAGATCCCCGTTGAGCTTTCCAATCTTTATCTTGAATTGCTATATTACTTCCTCAACAACAAGTAAACAATACAAGCATTCTATATATCATGGTGTTAGATCTATTCTAGCATATATAATCAATAATGTAAAAGAATTTGACATAATCCCATGGATAAAATATTCATTCAAATACACATCATTGGACAGGAAAATATATTTCTATTAATATAAATCAGAGATTATAAGATACAACCTCTGACGGCACGTCTGCGAACCAGAGAAACTGAATCCCCCACTTGGGCCTCCGCCACTTCAATCCTCCATCTCTCGATAGCAATCTCACAAGCAAAAGGAAAGCTTGGGAAGAACACAAAAGTGCTCCAAGGGAAAAAGGGATGCAGACTCAAGCATAAGTTCCGGCAACAATGGACTATAACTTCGTTGCTCTCAATTCTCTCTTATTCCTTCAATGTACCAAGGGGTTCCTTATATAGCTTTTCAAAGGGGTAATGAAAGGTCGAATCCAAGCGATCTCAAGGCATAGGGAAGGCAAGGAGTCAGATGAGTCAGATCCATGTCAAGGAAAACTCCAAAAGGATTTGGGTTATGCACACATCCCGATGTACACGGTTTTAGTGGTCAAACCCGCGTATGTACGCGCTTATATGGTTAAAAGTTGCGTATAGCATTTTTCATGTGTTTTTAGGGATGATCAAGGAAACATCAACGGACAAAAAGTGGTCCATAGGGTCTAAGGAGTCTACAGCGGGGTAAGGGAAGGCCATACAAAGTGTGATTCACCTAGAGTGGTGAAATCCACTATAACAAGTGTGGTGCAGTGTACGAAGGTGTGGGTACGTTGTTGCTATGGGTTGGTATTTCCTCTGGTTCAGGCGTATCCTGGTCGTATCCTTCATCACTCTAGGGTATCTTAGTCCCTTGTGATATTCTCTCATAGCTTCTTGTTCTAGTCGCAGTAGGACTCTCCTTAGTCCTCTGCCTCTTCTCTTTCTGAAACCTTACCCAACTTCGTAGAAGACCACACTCTCCCTCGAATTCCCTCACAGGTTCGTCGTAACTCCCATCCATCTACCCCTTATCATTTCATCCAACCCTCATCCTCATGGTACCCATGACCTCCGCACACTAGGGATATACTTATCATAGTTCATCTTCAATATGCCCTTTTCATAGATAAGCATTTTAATCCACAATTGCAAAGATAATAGAAACCTACCTCTTGTCCCTTTGAAGAATTCCATTTTTGCATCACTATAAGATTTGAATGTGTCATCCACGAACTTAGTGATCTATCTTTCCAAGATGCTGTTAAGCCATACTTCCATAGCCCTTGATGCTCCATTGTTTGCATTAGAGGAACTTTGAGGTCTAAAATGGGCCTCCTAAGGAAAATAATAAAATAATAGTTATTAATTTTGGAGGAAGAATGAAAAAACTACTTTTTTGTTTGTATTTTCGACATATCTCTTTGTTTTTTCACTCAAATTCCGAGTGAGAGAGATCATTGGATGCGTAATTTAATTCCGCATCCAACAAGTACCCACACTACATACTTTTGACAGACCCCTCTACCCCAAAAATAAGAAATACCTGAAAAAAATGTGATGATGACATCATCATCACTTTTTTTCAGGTATTTCTTATTTCTGGGGTAGCGGGGTCTATCAAAAGTATGAAGTGTGAGTACTCGTTGGATTTGGAATTAAATTCCACATCCAACAAGCTCTCCCACTCAGAATTTGAGTGAAAACACATAGAGATATGTCGAAAATATGAACAAAAAAAGTAGTTTTCTTTTATGACAAATATGTCAATTCAACCATTATGGTTGACTCATTTTATTGAAATTCTATTGGTTCTTGAATTCCAACTCACAAAATTTATTGTCGGCGTGTTTTATTACAAGGCCCATTTTAGACCCCAAATTTCCTCTAATGCTTCCTTTAGCTACTGGATCAACTCTAGGGTCCAACAAGTGGCTTCACCTCCTTGAAAATTTATCTTTTGATAGGTCAGCTGCTCCAACCACTCATACAAGATGACCGAAAAATGAACAAAGAAATATTCATGGATATCATAATAGATATGCCTTCCCAACCACTCTTATGTCGTTAATCTAAAATACTAATTCTGTTCCGCTGCAAATTCTTGAGCCTTTCGATGGAACCAATCCTGAATCTTTGGTCTCGTCTTATGCCACAACATATCCTCCTTCTCCTTGTAATATGTTCCTGACAATAGAACTATTTGTTGACATGGACCTGTTGACAGGGGTTCACACTCTGTTGACACTCCTAACTCAGCGCTCTCCCTAAGTACCATCCCAAACATGTTTTACCCTGTCCAGGAACACCTGTGATGTAAATGAAGGCTCACCTGATATGTTCGAGGGAGAACTATGAGAACCACGTTCCCGCGGT